>MU855783.1:0-14356 GCA_033296695.1 Staphylotrichum tortipilum
CCTTCCCCCTTTCCCCTGCCTCTTCCTTCCCCCTTTCCCTTCTCCCCTTCCCCCCTTCAAAGCCATCCTCCAACGCAAGCTAAGGCAACCTCACCTCCCCCCTCCCCACAACCTCAACAACCCGCTCCTCCCCCCTCCACAAATACCCCACCCTCAACACCTTCCTGCCCGCCTCCACCCCTGGTGCGGGGTCCCAAAACCCAAGCAACCTCCCCTTCCTCACCCCCTCGGGGATCACAAGCCTCCCCTCCCCATCCACAAGCGCGGCCACCGCAATCGTCACATCCGCCACCTCCTCCGGCGGCGCGCCCCGCACCCCGTATTTCGCGCTCTGAATCACCAGCCCGCCGCGCTTCTTCTGCGCCGCCTGCCGCGGCTCGACCCCCGTCGCCAGCACGGCGGTCAACTCATCCGCCTCGGCACGGCGGCGCGCAATAGATTCGCGCCTGTGGCGCTCGCGGCGCTCGATGGCCGGGACGGACTTTGTCGCGGACGCGACGGCCGCGACGCGCTGCAGCGCGCGGCGGAGTTCCCACGCCGCGAGGAGGGTAAAGGGGAGGACGGTGGTGACAAAGAGGAGTTTAAGGGAGCGGAGCGGTTGCGGGGTGATGAGCAGCGGCAGGGAGAAGCGGGTGCCGAGGCGGGAGAGGTGCAGCGAGAGGTGCAGGTTGGAGGGGGAGAGGCCGAGCTCGAGGCCGGCTTTTGTGGAGCGGGTGAGGTATTTGAGCGCCCGCAGGGAGAGGAAGAAGTCGCGGCGGGTACTGGTCGTGGAGAGTTCCACTTCGGCGCGGAAGCCGGCGGTTTTGGGGTCGTGGGTTGCGCGGGCGAGAGGGGTGCTGCCGTTGGTGGGGGTGGGGGTGGTGGTTTTGCCGGGGATGGTGGTGAAGAAGTCGCGGCCGTAGCGGAGGTAGGTGGCGCTGTTGCCTGGGGTGAGGCCGGTCGAGACGGTCCAGGAGGCGGGCTTGTTCTCGTCGAGGTCGTGGCCCAGGCGGGCGAGGCCGCGGCGCTCGAAGGGCTTGGTCAGCGCCTGCCCGGACTGCATGCCCAGGTCGCGGCCGCCAAAGGCGTAGCCGACCTCAAGGGTCGGGGGGTTCCGGAAGACGTCGAGCATGGGCGAGACGGCGCCCGAAAGCTGGGAGAACTTGGAGATCTCGCGGCATTCGCGCGGGGTCCGCAGGTTCCAGTCGCCGGCGTCGGCGAGGAGGAACATGCTGCCGTGGCGGACCTTTTGGTGGACGGCTAGGCCCAGGCTCGGAGCTACACCGCCGCGAGGGCCGAGGAACTTTTGGGCGAGCACTTCGACATGGACAGGTTCGGCATTGCCCTTCCGGACAATGGAGTGGCCGATGCGGGTGGTCGTGGAGGGCTGGGGCAGAAGTCCCACCTCCTGCTCAATGATAAGGTCGGGGAGGGCGCGCGAGCGGGCCTCCTTGCGCCAAAAGATCTCCTGGCGGAGGTTGAAGTCCAGCACGGGGAGGAAGCGCGAGGCGAGAAGCTGCTCCATCCGCCTCGCTCCGTGGAGCGAAGGACCCGGCGGCTGGTAGCGGTCGAGGAGCAGCGGCGCGATCTTGAACGGCTCGTCCAGCAGGCCATGCGTGGCCCCGGTGACAGTCAGGGTCGGATCCGAGAGCTGGGCAGCCTGCAGGGCGTCCAGGCGGAGCCCGCGCTGCTTGGCCAGGTTCCGGAAGAAGGCCACGGCCTTTTCGAACGGCACCCGCAAGGCTGGGACGGGGGCAGTGGTGGATTTCCGGAGGGAGAAGTCCACAATCCCCAAGCCCGAGCCCTGTCCCTGAGAGGCTTGCTGCGAGGTGAGCAGCGAGGCGGGGGCTACTCGGAGGCCCACGTCCGTGGTGGCCCGCGACTCTCGCTGGGTGAAGAGGGCATACTGGTCTTGGAGTTTGCTTTCATAGGTACGCCCCTCGACAATGCCCGCCTCCTCGAGGTCGACCTCATCGATGTCCGAGTCGTCCGCATCTCCAGCGCCCGAGAGATCGTAGCCGAGCCGCCGTGAAGGCTCGACCAGGGTCTCGAAGGCGGCTTGGGTGAGGCCCAGATAGAAAGCGGCGGAGGCTCGCAGGCGGGACGACTGCTTGTCGACGGCCAGGACCTGGATCAGACGGCGGGCGGCGGCGTGGACCTGCTCGGGCGACAGGGCAGCTCCCCGCGGCAGACAGAGCAGCTCGTAGCAATCCCGGTAGCCAGCCTCGCTGCCGGGCGTCGGAGACGGGTCGGGCACGAAGACAACCGAGCCTTCGCCAACAGCAACGACGTCGTTGTCGGCTTGCGGAACGGCCGAAACCTCGGTGAAGCGTTCGACGATGGACGAGGCATCGTCGAAGCCAAACTCATATTCCTGCCTCGTGGCAGCCCACTGGTCGCGCAGCGAGAAGCGCGACGTGGCCGAGCGCACAGAACGATTCGAAGGTTGGAGGCCGACCCTGGAACGGCCAGTGCCGTCGTCAACGGCAGCAGACGGAGCGCGGCGCGATCTGCGGTCCATCTCGATGGTGGAGGACGGGGGGCGCGTTGAGACCAAGCATCAAGACACTGCAGGAATGTAGAAGGAAAGACATGGCGAGTGAGGCCAGTACCCGGTCAGCCACGACCAAACACCCGGGGCGAGGTCAACCGCTGGCTGCATGACAGTGGACAGCAGCAGGGCGGCGTGATTCGATGCAACGCTCGGCAGTCGATGGGCGGTAACTATGTGGGCAGGGGGGGTTGGGGGGAAGGGATGAGGGGGTTGGAGGGGGGTTGGGCCGCGAGGAAACCAAGGCATGTGAGTGGTGGTCTCAAACCTGGGGGCTTGGAAACTGCTCGCCATGACACACACTGTGGACGAGGTGTTCCTTTGCAAATGGAATCTACATTCTACGCAAGTGTAGCTCCGAAAATATCGTCCATTTCAACACGTTCGTGGAACGGATGGAGCGTCCATAAAATGAGAGAGAGAGGTTGAGATGGAAGTGGTGGCGAGGGTTCCTGTGGCAGCAGGATCAGAAATCCAGACGGAAAGCGCCTCGAGGTTGGGGCCCTGTGCCTGGCTGGCGCTCAGTTGAAACAGCCCACACACAGCACAGCGCCTGCCCAGTCCAGGGCCCCAGCGCCCTCTGAGCAGCGCCGCCCAGGGCAACTGCGGGGGTGGGCGATAAGGCCCTTATCAAGCTCGCGCCCCCAGCCTGCGAGGACAAGGCCTGGTTGCTGCAGTGCAGAGCTGGGCACCCCTGGGCGGAGAGCGAGGCGCAAACAGGCCAAACTGGCGCGGCTGGGACGTGCACTCCAAAAAAGACGATGCGGCCGTCGGTCTGCCCCTCACTGGCCCTCCTGACCAGCCTGGCCCTCCTGTCTCCAACAACACCACCACCGCCAACCTGCCCCCTCGACCCGTCCCCAGCTTCCCGCGCGCACCACCGCGCCGCCGTCGCCACCATGTCTCGCGTCTACGCCGACGTCAACCAAAACATGCCGCGTAGTTACTGGGACTACGACAGCGTGAACATCGGTCAGTCCGCAGTCCCTGGAACCCAGGCACACCACCCTCGGCACCACACCCATCCCACCCGCCATCGACTGTCGCCCCCCCGCTGGCTGACTGAGTGATTGACTGACTGGCTTGCTGCAGGCTGGGGCGTCCTGGAGAACTACGAGGTCGTTAGGAAGATTGGTTCGTCCCGCCCCCATTGAGTCCACGCGACGTGCATAGATCCTAATCCCCAACAGGCCGCGGAAAGTACTCCGAAGTCTTCGAGGGCATCAATGTCGTCAACTACCAGAAATGCGTCGTCAAGGTCCTCAAGCCCGTTAAGAAGAAGAAGATAAAGCGCGAGATCAAGATCCTGCAGAACCTGGCCGGCGGGCCCAACATCGTCGCCCTGCTCGACGTCGTCCGCGACTCGCAGAGCAAAACGCCCTCGCTCATCTTCGAGTTCGTCAACAACACCGACTTCCGCACCCTCTACCCCAAGTTCAACGACATCGACGTCCGCTACTACATCTTTGAGCTGCTCAAGGCCCTCGACTACTGCCACAGCAAGGGCATCATGCACCGTGACGTGAAGCCTCATAACGTTATGATCGATCATGAGACCAAGAAGGTACCTACATTCCCCGCCCCCCTCGGAGCCTCCTTTCCCGGCACCGCCCGGCTGACTCTTATCTTCCAGTTACGGCTCATCGACTGGGGCCTGGCCGAGTTCTACCACCCCGGCACCGAGTACAACGTCCGCGTCGCCTCGCGCTACTTCAAGGGACCCGAGCTGCTGGTCGATTTCCAGGAGTACGACTACAGCCTGGACATGTGGAGCCTCGGCGCCATGTTTGCCTCCATGATCTTCCGCAAGGAGCCCTTCTTCCACGGCAACAGCAACGCCGACCAGCTCGTCAAGATCGCAAAGGTCCTCGGCACCGACGACCTGTTCGACTACCTGGACAAGTACGAGATCGAGCTCGACGCCCAGTACGACGACATCCTCGGCCGTTTCCAAAAGAAGCCTTGGCACAGCTTCGTCAACTCGGAGAACCAGCGCTTCGTCAGCAACGAGGCCATCGACTTTCTCGACAAGCTCCTGCGCTACGACCACGCGGTATGTGACACACCACCAAATTTCTTACGTTACTCAAAAAACTGACACATGTTGAAATACAGGAACGCCTCACGGCCAAGGAGGCCCAGGCCCATCCTTACTTCGCCCCCATCCGCGACGAGGCCACCCTGCAGCAGTACCTGGCCGGCACCACCCACTCTTGAGTTGTGGGAGACGAATCCGCGCCAAGACGTCATCTGACACGTATTGACGTGTCCCGCGCTCGGCTGCGTCGGCCCAACACTTCTCGTGCTGCTGCCGGGCATGATTCCCGGAGCCATGGATGAGAACGGGAGCTGAGCGGAGCCGGGCTGGGGCGCGGCGTCTTGCCGTCGCGATTCTAAGGGACATTATGAGCCCCGAGTATATGCACGAGATGGATCGGCGACGTGGTTTGTAGCCTGGATTGTGGGAGGCCAACAGTGAAGCGGCAACAACGGCTGTCCCCGCGAGGGGGGTTGTAGGTAGTTAGGGGGCTGGTTGGTTGGTTGGTTGGTTGGTGGTTGTTTTAACCTGGTGGTGGGAGGGAATCAAAGCGTATGGAGTGATTAGTCGGTTTGAGGGGTATATGTTTGTTTGTTTTTTTGGTCAAACTTGGTTTATGGCCTGGCTGGGGCAGGGATGATGATGGGGTTTGGTATGGTGTCGGTCTCGTTTCGTGCCTGGTGTCGATTATTCCCCCCTCCCGTATCGAATAGGCTGGTGCAGACAGAGACTGGGGATGGTGTGGTGATGGGGTTATGAGAACAAGCGGAATTTTTTTGGTCGGTGTGGGCTGATGAGTTGATGTGGTGAGTACTATGTTTCGAGATGATGTTGCAAGAAGCAGTCTGTCCGTCGGGGCAAGCAGGATTGAAAGAAACCTGTCATCCAGCCAGCCAGCCAGCCCGCCTGTCAGGGGTTCGAATCAATCAAGTCCAATCGCATTCTCTCCATCCCTCCACAGAGTACTCTCCTCCGTTTCCCCAGTTCTGTCTGCCCGACTTACTGGGCATTCTCTGCCCCCCTCATAAACAGCTGAAACAAAACTCCCTCGCACACCTGAACCCGTTCTCCCCGCACCGCCGCATCGTCCCGCCAGGCGTCTGCACCAGCTCCTCCTCGGCGGCGAGGGCAAACCGCCTGTCATTCGAGGGTGTTGATGGGCCAAGGCCAGGGCCAAGGCCAGGGCCTGATTTCCGCTTCCTTTTCTTGTTTCCTTGGCTTCCTACCGTCGCTGGGGTGTTGCTGTTGCTGTTGCTGGCGGCGGTGGGGGTCGCTTTACCCGCGGCACGGGCGACGACACGCCTGAGCTTTGCAGAGGCTGATGATGATGATGGCGCGGCGGAGGCGCCGGGGACGAGCAGGCCGAGGCGGACGTGGTGGCTGGCCGGGGTGGTGCGGGCGACGGTGCTGCGGGGTTTGAGGGGGGTGAGGAAGGAGAGCTCGTCTTCTTCGAAGTCGTAGGCGTCGGCGGCACCGGGGGCGGAGGGGTTGAAGGGGAGGAGGGAGAGGATGCCTCTTCTTTGGGGGGTGGTGGTTGTTGTTGGGGTGGGTTTGGGGGCGGGGGAGGGCGGGGGGTGATGGGATTTGCGGCGGGTTTGGGGGTTGGGTTTCTTGCTGGGAGTATGAGGAGGAGGTGGAGGTGGTGGTTGCTGTTTGGTTGGGGAGGGGGAAGGGAGGAGGGGTGCTGAGTCGGGCTTGGAGATTGGGTCGGTGAGCGTCGGAGATGGTGCTCCGTTGAGGGCTACTGGGACGTCCTCGGCTTGCTCGTCTAGGAGGATGGGGTCCGATTCTGGAATCTCCGACGGTGCCGCCGCTGGTGGCTCGCTTGCGGGGGGTGAGCTGGCGGCTGGTCGAACGTACGGCGAAGTCTCGGGTATTTCCTGCCGTTTTGGCTGCCTCAGGGAAACTCTTCTCCGAACGGCTGGTGTCCGGGTTGTGCTCGGTTCCTCCGCGGGCTGGGGTGGTTCATCTGCTGCTTGCTGGCCCTGATCGTTTGGCCCTTGTAAACCCAGGTTTGGAGATATCTCGCGCAACGCCTCATGCTCTGGGGATGTGGCTTTGGGAGATTTGGGCTTGGTTTGTTTGGGTTTTGGCGCTCTTGCCTTCGGCAACGTAGGCTCGTCCTCATCCGAGAAGGCATACGCCGGGTCGACCAAGTTTCTTGAGAAAACCTCAGCTGCCACCGCGGGTGCCGGGTTGCCACTTTTCAAAGCCGTATCCCCACCCAAGACAGCCTCACTTGTGAAGGGAACATCCTGGCCAACGGTCTCTTGAGGAGGGAATTCTGCCTCGCTGGGCTCGGGGAAGACGACCTGAAATGAAGCGGAATCAGGGGGTTTCCTTCCGGGTAGGTCAACTCGAAGGGTTTGGTTCCGCGGTTTCCTGGAGAGTTTCTGTTCATCGCCGGAAAGGTCGAGATGGACGTCTGAGTCCTCCGGGTCAAGCTCGTGGTTGGATCCCCGTTTGCGTGGCTGAAGTGGTTGAGATTCATTTTCACCCGAGGCAGCGTCTCCGATGCTCCTCTCCACTGGGTTGCCAGAAATAACGGATGGGCTTGTGACGCGGCGTCCTCGGCGCTTGGTTGGCTTTGATGCGCTGGCAGTTCCCCGACCTTCGTCTCGAGCCGCTGAACTCGAATTCGGTGCGGTCGGTGTTCCTGGGGCGGCACGCTTGCGCCCCAACGATCCCTTCGGGCGCTTTGCCAAGCGTGGGCTTTCCTTCGAACCCGCTGACGCCGCCTGGCTCTTCTTCTTGGCCGAGCCCACCTCCGGCTTCGGTCTCGCCAGAAGGACTTTTTTCTTGACCGAGACCTGCCCGCTATTTTCCTTGCCCTGGCTGCTCGCAGATCCCCCCAAGAAGATGTCGTCCTCGTCCGCGCCATCATGTTCCCGGGCGGTGCTCAACGACAAGCGAGCCTTCCTCACCACCGGCGTGGCTTTCCCAAACGTCAACGCATGCCTGAGGAATGGCGAGGGCAATTCGGGGGTGCTCCAGGTCGGGTCTGCGGCCGGCAAGGGTATGGGGGAGCGGTACTGCGTCGGAAAGCCGCCAAACTGCATCTGGCCCGGCTGCAGCATGCCCGGAATCCCCAAGGGCGTTCCAGCTGCAAAGAACGGAGGTGCGCCGAAGTGGGGAGGCGTCGAGACGGAAGAAGGCAGGGCATGCTGTCCCAGGCGACTGAGTCTGACGTCCACCTTGCCCCTCAGCATCTGCTCCTCCTCGTTCAGAGACCCAGCATCGGACGCGCCGTCGCCACCGCTGTCCTCACCATCCCCCCTTCCAATGGTGAGCTGGGCCGTCGTGAGCGACTCGATGTGGCCATTGTTGACGACGATCTCGCCGGTGCGCAGGTCGATCTCGTCGCCGATGCCGGTGAAGTCCCGCTCGTACTTTTCAAAGATGTTCTCGAAGGCGGACTTCAGCTTGAAGGCGGCAAAGGCGCGGGAGCGCTCGAGGCGGGCGGCGGGATCGCGTCGCGCGTTGACGTCTTCGGGGCGCTCGTTCAGCTCGTCGGCTTCGGGGTCGTCGTCGAGGTTGTCGAAGGGAGCTGGGGCTGGAGCTGGGCCGACTCGCTGGCGCTTGGTTGGGGGCACCATGGCGCGCGCATGGCTCTGAGGTCTGGGGAGCAATATGGGTTGGGTTTGTTGATAATTCCTAAAAGGTTGGAAACAGGAAGCTGCATTGACTAGCAGGTTGGATTCATTGATGGACATGGGTTGCTGTGCTAACAGTGCCCAGGAATTCGATCGCATACTGTGCTGGGACTTTACCAAAGCACACCCATCTGATGGGCGCTCACTAGACTGACGGATCCGTCTTGGGAGCCCATCTGATGCATGCAATCGCCCTTCTTGAGCGTGGATAGATAGGGGGATAATATTTACAATGGTGGAACAAGCCAAGTCATCACCAAAGCATCTGATGCGCACTTCATTGCCTCTCATACCAGTCATACCCAAGCCCGCCTATGTGCTGGTACTACATTATTAGGTGCTGCTCATATGCTGTTCCCCTCGGTCCCTCAGTGCCCCAGACCGCCGAGTCAAATGCTGGCTCCGTCCAGATGTTGACCGCAGTCATCCGTCGAGCCTTCTTCGCGCCCCCAAGAACTCCTCAAAACTCCCTCTAAGCCTGAATTTCACGATACAAAGTGACAACACGCCCGCTCCCCCAAACAAACCAAGAAATCATCTGAACTTGCTGAAAATGACGGCGATGATGAGTAGAACCAGCACAGTAATGATGGCAATGGTGATCACCCGATTCGTAGCCATCCTAGAGACACGGTCAGCCATCAGACATTCCCTGTCATCGGGGGGTTGGAACGTTAGAAGGCCATACCTACGAGCGATCCCCTTGAGGCTCTTGATGCTGCGGTCAACGTAGCCCTCGCTCTCGTACAGGACCCTGGTGGTGTGGTCGATGGTCTCGCGCTGCTGCTGGAGCTGCGCAAGGGTGTTTGCGCCGACGGCCTCGGTCTCGTATGCCAGCGCCTGACTGGCCTTGAGCCGTTGCGTGCTGCGATCCAGCCGGTCGGTCCCTGGAACAAGACGGTTAGCCCTCGTGCATGGGGAAAGAGGAGGAGGGAGTACGGGAAAGGCCGGCACATACCAGCTAGCAACTGTTGCCTCTGCTCAAAGTGGGCGTCCCCGGACGACGAGCTCGGGTTGTCGGAGTATCGCCCCCCAAAGAGAGCGTTCCTGTCGTCAGCCGCCGTCTGCAGCTTGCGCCGGAAACCGTCCACGTCCGTCTTGTAGTCGCGCAGCCGGCGGTTGATTGCTGCGCGCTGCGCCGAGGGCACGTTCTGCTTCTCCATCTGCATCTGGTCAAGCAGCTCGTTCGTCTCCTCGAGGGCCCGCTGGGCAGCGCTCATGGCCGCCTTCCTCGGCTCCCCCGACAGCTCGGCGATCTGGTCGAGCTTCTGCACCAGGTCGGCCTGGACCAGCTGGAATTCGGTTTCATAGTGCTTGAACAGCTCGGTGCCGGCGTCGGAGTCGAGCGGGTTGGCCATGTTGGGCAGAGGGGAGGGGGGCGTGGTTAAGGGAGGACTCGGGTCGCACGGTTAATCGAGGCAGAGAGCGGGAGTGGTGGTAACCTGTTGGCGCTGGAGGCTGGGGATCAGGAGGGAGGCTGGCCTCGGATAGAAGCGGGGAGAGTCGACGTAATCCGGGTCTTGGTCGTAGTCGCTCGTAGTTGGGTGCTGTCACGACTCCGGGTCGCAAGATGGGAGGCGGCTGGTGAAAGGGAGGGCGGAGGGCGGGTGCAGATTGTCGCTGTGGGGATGGTGTTGATTGTTGATGGAGATGGCAAGTGGATGATTGATGGTGGATGGCGAGTGGCAGGGAGTCCAGGGAAGGCTTGCGACGCCTGGACGAGGCCAAATGGAAGCTCGGGCCAGGCGGTCGCCACATGACGATCATACGGGCAGGCACCAAAGCAAGGCACTGGGCAGGGATCATCCCCCCTGCTGACTCCCCGCTGAAAGCCCCGCCAGTGCGGGCCCTGGTTGGCAGACTGTGTGACGGGCTGTGTGCCAGACACTTGCAGACGCGAGCGAGACAGGGCGACACTTCGGCAGGCTCCAGCCCGAGGGACACCACTCAACAGCTTCCACCCTACAACGTCGATTCGTGATCCGCAATCCGCAAGCCGCGAGCTCTGTGCTCGCACCACCACACCCACCCATCCACCGCGCCCCGACCTCACCTGCGCCCACGCCCGGGGATGGGCTGTTCGCGGCCATGTACTGCCAGAAATGCCGTGCGCCCCTGCGGCTGGACAGCTCGCTCGAGGGCCTGAACCCGGCCGCCTACGACCTGCTCGTCGGTAAGTGACGATATGTGCATGCTCTGCCGCGTGATGGTCACCGCGCTCACACCCTTTCTTTCTCCACAGCAACCCACTCGCAGCAGCAACAACAACACCAGCAACAGCCGTCGAAAAAGCCCGCCGCCGCTCAGACACTGCACGCCCACGACCCCTCGAGGAAAGCAACCTACGACAAAGCGGCCCACAATGCCCCGGCCCCCATCTTCAAGCGTCATGGCGGTTCTGGAAGATCCGACGGCCGTCCCCGCGACACCTCAGCCATGTCCTTCATCTTCCTGACCGAGTCCCAGATCGCGCCCCCGAACCTCTCGTTGCGCCGCACCCAGCCCGCCCTGGACCCCGCCCCGCTCTCCCCCGCCTCGGTCGACAGCCCCCCGGACGACGAGGACGTTAGCAAGTCGTACGAGATGGAGCGCATCACCAAGCTGTTCGAGATCCTCTCGGCCCGCTCCGATATTGACCACCCGGTCTGCGTCGACTGCACCGACGTGCTGGTCGACGAGCTGCAGAAGAAGCTCGAGACCACCACGCGCGAGCGGGACGCCTACATCAGCTTCCTGAAGGAGATCCAGGCCAGCACACCGACCGACGAGGAGCTGCGGGCACGCGAGGACGCCCTGCGAAAGGCCCAGCAGGCCGAGGACGCCGCGCGCGACGAGATGCGCCGCCTGGAGCGGGAAAAGGCCGAGCTCGACGCCGAGCTCCTCGCCCTGGATCGGGACTGCCAGCAACTCGACGCCCAGGAGGAGGCCTTCTGGCGTGAGCGCAACGCCTTCGCGAGCCGCCTGGCCACCTTCCAGAACGAGCGCGACAGCATCAACTCCAAGTTCGACCACGACTCGCGCCAGCTCGAGAAGCTGCAGCGCAACAACGTCTACAACGACACCTTCTGCATCAGCCACGACGGCACCTTTGCCACCATCAACGGCCTCCGCCTCGGCCGCCTGTCCGCCAAGCCCGTCGATTGGCCCGAGATCAACGCCGCCTGGGGCCACGCCCTCCTCCTCCTCGTCACCGTCGCCGACAAGCTTGCCTACCGCTTCGACGGCTACGAGCCCCAGCCCATGGGCTCCACCTCGCGCATCGTGCGCTTCGACCAGCCCTCCCCGTCCTCCAGCCGCCTCGCCCCTGCCGGCGCCGGCGGCCTCCGCAGTGCGCCCCCACCCCCGCCAAAACGCCACGTCCTCGACCTCTACTCGTCCGGCGACATGCCCCTGGGGCTGACGTTCATGCACCGCAAGTTTGACAACGCCATGACGGCCTTCCTCGAGCTGGTGCGCCAGCTGGGCGCGTTTGTGCACAGGCAGACAGAGGCCGAGGGCAGCCCGCTCAGCCTGCCGTACCGCATCGAGGGCGACCGCATCGGCGACGTGAGCATACGCCTCGGCGTCGCGCAGGACGACGGCTGGACAAAGGCTTGCAAGCTCACGCTGACGTGTTGTAAGTTTCTGTTGGCGCACGCGAGCAATGTGAATGCCGTGTCCAATGGGAGGGTGGGGGTGTGAGCGGTGGGGGTGGGGGTATTGGGTTTGGGATTTAGACCAGATTATGGCGTTAGGGGGATTCTGGAATTTGGGATGGGCTATTCACGATTTTCAGGGGTTATTTTGGGGCAGCAGGCGCAATGCGAGGGGCGGCGTTTGGCGGCTGGGCATTTCAGCATCGTGCGTATGGGGGGGTAGGGTAGACAGGACCTCTACGGAGTACATGAACAGGAAAATGGTGGGCGCTGGTACGGATTGGACTGGTTCTGTCACCACATTGCCGATCGACTCTCTCAGCAACCACGTATCCGTGGATGATAGTTTTGACCTGATATTCCAGGTAAATTCCATAAAGATAATAATGCCAGAAAGTTGGTCTGGAAGGAGAGAAAAAGATATGTACGCAGAACCATCGTCGTCTGCATTTGGGGGTTTGTATACTACACCACCATGCCATGCCCCCTACCCCCCCTTGTTCTCCCATCCATGCGAGAGTCCACCCTCACTGGATATCCCGCCCCCTACCCACGGCCCTGACCAAACCGCCAGAGCACGCGCTTATCGACGAGCGCACCCGCTCTTGGCGGTGATCTCGGAGGGGCAGGTGACCGCCTTGAAGTTAACCGTCGGGTTGTCGGCGCCCTTGAACCTGTTGGTGGGAGTTGAATGGTGTCAGTCGGATCAAATTTCCTTCCTTCTTTCCTTCTCTCTCACGGGGGGGAGCCAGGATAGAAAGAGACGCACCAGTCGAAGCGCCAGTTGCAGCCGGCCTTGAGCGCCGCGGGGAAGCCGTCGCACTCGCTCTTGGAGTGGATGCCGCCATACCGGTCGCCCCAGCCGTTGGAGGGGGCGCCGTATTGTTGGGTGCAGGCTGGGAAGAGACGAGATGTTAGTGGTACCGGGACTGGGGGATGATTGGAGTGGAGAGGGAGTAAGGGGAGGGGAGGCTCACCGTTGAAGATACCCACGCCGCCGCCGGGCATCTGGATGGGTGTTGGGTTAGTAAACGTTACGAGAGGAGAGAATGGATGGGGGGAGGGGGGGGGATAGGGTTAGAGGATACATATAGGGGCTGGTCAAGAGGAAGAGGAAGAGGAAGAGGAAGGGGGAGGGGGAAGAAGAGAAAACAAAACGAACCGCAATATCAAAGTGGTTGTTCCCCAGGTCCCCGCCCGTGTTCGTCGCCTGCACAATCATCCTCTTGCCCTGCACCGGCCCGCTGGTGAAGGTCAGCTCGTAGCAGGCGCAGCACCAGGCGGCCTCGTTGCTGCCGGCGATGTTGACGGCGGCCCAGCCGTAGGCGAGGTTGTCGTCGACGGCCCACGGGCTCTGGTTGGAGCACATGAAGGCGCCGCCGCCGTTGTCGCAGCCCGACTTGGTGTTGCCCCCGTCGTTGAGCGGGTTGTCGTTCTTGTCGCACGTCTTGACGGGGCTCGACGACGTGCTCTTGCCCGGCCACGCGCATGACGGCTTGCAGCAGTCCCAGTAGCGCGTCGTCTTGCCGCTGCCCGACTGGGCCACGGCCACGGCCGGGAGGACGGCGAGGAGGGCGGTCAGGGGGAGATGCATGGTGGGTGGTGGGTGGTGGTGGGGTGGGCGGCTGAGATAGGTAGGATGTTTTGGCTCAGGGGTAAGGGGCCAGACAACACCGAGTGACAACACTGAGTAATTCAAGTGCTAGATCGCAACATCTCCAACAGAGACTCGGCACCCAGGGGCAGACCCCCAAGCAGATATACCACTCCCTGGTCCATCATCGGTAGACACTTTCCACCCGAGCCAGGAACGGTGACCCCAGCGACAAGCCCCCAACCCAGAGTGCGCCCAGGAATACCCAAATGAACCGTTGCCGTCTCGGCCGCCACCGCGCAGGGAGATCCATCCGACGAGCCGCTTGGATATGAAGCCTCCCGCCTCTCTGAGCCAGGGTCTGTCAACGGCAGCAACACCAAAGACGCAGAGGATCCCTCCACCTCCGTCAGCCAAGCAAGCAAGCCGCCCCCTGACAGCCCTGCGCACCCCCTTGCCCTCCCCACACCTACACATCCCCATTCCGACCCATCGGCACTACCCCCCTACCCCCCTCCGATCATCATCTTTCCATTCCGGTGCCGGGGTTCGGCGGGGGGTAGAAGACGCAAGGAAAAACAAGAAAAAGTGGCAGGATAGTGGCCCGCACCAGTACTACAACACCCCGCACTACGGGGGGATCTGCCGACTGGTGGCCTGAAAGCGGACAGCGGGCGAAGACCACTCTAAATCACGCCTGATATCCCCCGGATTAATATATCTGGGACCCCCCGCTGGCCTGAATAGGCGTCACCGCGGCGGCAACAAACGAACCAATTGGTACTTCGCCTGGTGCGTGGAAGCTTCGTCATGGAAGGAGGGGGTAAATGAAGCATTCGTGGGTTTTGTTCATGTGTGCATTGGGGAAACCCATTGTCAGACCTGACCGGCTTCTCCATCTCTGAG
>MU855784.1:0-24122 GCA_033296695.1 Staphylotrichum tortipilum
CCGCTGCGGCGGGTGGCTTGGCCAATGAGCGACCATGGTGTTGATGTTCACCTGCCAGCCGCTGTCAGATCTGAGGCAGTGCCTGCTCAGCTCCGAAGCAGTGTCTTAGTTCCACCAATGTTCTTTGGTTCCAAAAATGACCTCTGTTCCAACAATACTCTCGTCGGTTGGTCGGGCATATATGCCGTGGAGTATCTCTCCTTAAGCAGGATGAGTTCAAAATGAAAACAACCAGCAATAACACACAAGACAGTCAGTCAGTCAGTCAGATTAGAAAAGACAGCCTGACTAGAAAAGAAAACACAGGAGAGGGGAGCAGCCTCTCCCTATCTTTTGTCATTATCCGATCTGCCGCCGTACGGCTCAGCTCCGAAACCCACGATCAACGGATGATTAGGTACCTTGGCATGCTGTAGCCCGATCCCAGCTCAACATTCCCACGGGCAAGCGACATAGCCATGCTCAACCAATCTGGGAAACACGGCGCTCCGTCCGAATGCGTACCGCTCCGGCCCCCCAGCCCACCCCTCATTCCCAGCCGCTCAGTCGCTTGGCCTATTGCATTCTAGCAGGGGTTGGGTTGAATATAAGTTCAGCTCACTCTCGAGAAAGTGCCGAAAAGGGCAGTTTTGGCCTGCCTGGGGCAGAAGGGACGCGTAAGGGACGCCACAAGGCTAGGGATTTTTTGCATTCTAGGGCTCTGTGTATGTAGGGGGAGATTTGGTCGGTCAGCAAGAGGAGGATTCTGGCTTTGCTTACCCTGTCTGTCGGCCGAATTCTGGGCCGGCAGGTGGTGTAAGGAGTTTAGGGCTGTATGGTTTTTTGAGGTCCGCTGGAAGGTGGCGGAGCATGCTGTGAACCAGACGTTTCTGGATCGGGCACGCGAATCAAGAGCCGTCGAATCAGCTATTGCCATACTTCGTATTCTGCTCGGGGTTCTCGCCTGTGGTGCAACCCTCAAATGCTCTCCCTGCTATCTCATTGGCTCCTAGCAACAGCATGCATTCCAGCCTCAACGCCACTATGCTTATCATACCGTCGGCACTCTTACGTAATTCCTGTTGCCGTTGGCCGCGGTTACTCTCCCTATGCATATATCTGCCAGAGTTACAGGCACTCTTCCCTGGCATCGAGGCTCTTGTTCTCTTTGCACCCTACAGAAACTCGCTTTACGTACTACTTTAATTCGGCATCATAACATCATGCTCAGTTTGCTCCTTTTGACCCTCCTCTCGGGGCCAGTCCTCTCGACCAACTCCCCAACAATCACCAGCCAGCCACCGCCAGTCTACACCATCCCCTGCACTATAGGCGACAATGCGCCGTGCCCGACCTCATGGATCTGCACCCCGACTGAGTACTGCTATACCGGCACGGCCTGCCACGGTGTCTGCTTTACCACGGCGAGCCTCCCGCCTGTCATCCCATGCACAGTCGGGAACAACACGCCCTGTCCCTCCGGCAGCACCTGCACACCCACTATGGTCTCCACCCCCAGCGTCCCATGGGGTGGCCAGTGCATCTCGGCGCCAACCCCTAGCGGCACTATCTGCACCGTTGGCAACGACGCCCCTTGCTCCTCCGGCAGCACCTGTACTCCGACCATGATGTGCACGTCGGGCAACCCCTGCGGCGGGGCCTGCATCGCGACGCCCATGCCGCCTATGTCGACCGTCTGCACCGTCGGCGACAATGCGCCGTGCTCGGCGGGGAGCACTTGCACGCCGACAATGGCGTGCCATTCCGGGACGCCGTGTGGCGGGGCATGCATCGCGACCCCGACGAGTGTGTCGTACAGACCGTGTACGATGGGGGGGAGGCATAAGCATAAGGAATGTGCGAGGGGGAGCACCTGTACACCGACGATGGCGTGTCATCCGGGGACGGCGTGTGGCGGGGTATGTATTGCGACGCCGACACCGACAGGGAAGGGGTGCCATCCTTAGGGCCTCCAATGTGGTGCCAAGCTTGTTGAGGACATCGGTGAGTTTGGAAGAAGCCGTTTCAATGGTAGGGGCCATCACAGCGGGGTTTGGTTGGGTGTTCTGTTCAAGCGCATCAATGGAGCGGTCGGGGGAAGGGGGGGCTGGACCGGGATAAACATGGCGGGTGGGCATCAGAGGACGATGGACAGCGGTAGGAGACTGAGGGTTTCCAGCCACAAGATCAAATCTGTGCTCGTGTTATGTCATTGTTGATTTCAATCTGTTTACGGAGCTCGCCAAATCCAGGCGGCGGCCGGTCCGGCAGGTCTGCCGCAAGCTTAATCTTGCGCTGGGAGAGTACCATGACGTAGGCGTACGCCACGTAGGCGTGTGCCCTGGCGGTTGGGAATGAAGATGCGCGTCTGGTTGTCGGCGCCGCCGACCCTGCTGTGCAAGAAGGCGGATCCGGGGTCGAGGGCCGGGCGGTCGGCGCCAGGGAGGGGGAGGAGGTCGTAGATGGGAGCGTACCCGAAGGTTGGCTTAACGCCGTTGGCTTCTAGGAAGCGGCCGAGTACAGCGACGGGGATCTTGAAGCCGCGGAGGATGGTAGTGAGACCCATTGTTGTTGATCGAGGTCTTTCTGGTTTGGTCGTGGGATGCTGCAATGCTGCGATGAGAGACGGCTTGCGTTGAGTTGTAGCAAGGAAGGCACGAGTTTACGGATATTAATGACGAATCAAAAGAGAGGGCAGAGCGATGTTTGGATGGTTAGAGAGGCGGAGCGCGCCTAGACATAGTCTTACTGCGCCGCAAGAGCCGTGGGTGCAAGTCCGCCGAGCAGCCGAGCTCATGCACGCTCGCTGCGGTTTCGAACCAAACGGGACCAGACGTTGTTTTAACCATACTGCAAAAACAGGATCCGTTTTGTAGGCTCTGGATGTCTGGTATCTTGGCGAAATTTTCTCTGGTGTTTTAGCTGGACACCCGGCGCACCACTCGCTGCGAGGTTGCTGGCCACGATCGTGTTGGCGCTCAAGACCGTCTGTCGCCTCAGTAACGACTACAAACGGCGCCGGTGACGGGGCCCGGAAGGCGTTCACGCCTATCGAGTCTCCCAGACCGCTCCCCGCACATTCGCAATAGCGCGCTAGGATCTCGTCCCCTGTTGGTAGATGTCGTAAGTAGGACAGAATGTTAGCGCCGGTCGTTTGGGGCTGTTGTCGTTTCGCTTCTCTCTTTGCCCTTCACGGTCATTGATGCTGCGCCACTCACATCGACTGAGGGCTGTGTAGCGCCTTGCATGGCTTGGGCCGTGTGGGTGGGAGGGGGTGAGTGGGATAGGGCTTAGGGAGCTGACCGTCGTCGTTTTGTGAGCGTTTTAGCAAGACTGTCTGTTAGGTACCTACTCAGGCTTCATGTCATTCAAGGGACCCCATGGTGCGTGAATCGATATGCTGTCCATTTGTCCTTTCCGTCGAGCGCGGTGAAGGAAAAAATCGTGGATCGGGTGCCGGTAGTAGTTGATGTCTTTCTCAGCTATCACCGGGTAGTGGCCGTAGATCCGTACTGACCGTGGTCGTGCGAGACGGAGAAGGCGAGGATCCTCCGGTTGATTGACCTCATCCTCGCGATCGACAGCACGGAAGAGCTCGACGATGCCCCGCACCGCAAGGGTCATGGTGTAGGCGTTCTGACGGTCCGCGATGTCGAGCGCCGCGGCGCCACACTTCACCTCGCAAGTCAGGAAGGGGAAGTATATGTAGTACGTGGCCATGAACAAGGACTGATCCCCGGCGATGAAGTCGCCAATGAAGGGCGACAACTTGGCGAGCTGGTCCTCGGTGAATGCGTCTCGTTTGAACCCAACAGAGTAGTCAGGCTGTGGACGGGGGCTGGTGAGCGGTCTCGAGTTGTTCTACCCTTCATTGAGGCTCTCGATAAGGCGTTTATACTTCTTGTTCCGGAGTGCGAGCGATTCCGCCGAAGGAACGATGAGCCTCTTACTCCTCTGTCACCCCCTAACCTTATACACATACTCTTGTTACACATACTCTTGTCTATACTCTCCACACGCGCGCAGTTCCTTTACACTGGCCCCAGTGTCAGATGCCCACCTTGGGTAGAAGAATGAGTAACTTGGCTCCTGGACACACATGATATGAGCCCTTTACGTATGGCTGCTTCAGGCTCGGGTACGGCCGTGGCGATGAGGACGGAGGGGGGGTACGGGATGTTTAGGTCGCCGTGGAAATTGTCTCGCCACTGGGCGTGCAGCATGTGTGCCGTGATGTGGGAGCGACAGTCTTGGGCGGTAGCCAGCCAGACTTCCCAATTTGGACTAGCGCAGGCCGTCTTTTCGCATTCTGGACTAACGTCGTATTTGTTTTGATTCTGGATTAACCTTATTGGGTATCTTGGATTACGTGGTTGCAACGCTGCGAGGGCTGCGCCGCATCACATTGCAGAATGCAGATGTCAGGTTTCAGCTTCCGCTTTTACCCCTGCTGCTCCGGCGGGGGTCGCGCGAGCAGGGGTGAGCAGGGTGAGCCAAAAGCGGCGAGTGCTCACCCCTGCTCACCCCTGCTCACCCTGGTTGGCGGGTGAGCCGGAGCCATGCGCGCAAGAGTGCGATATTCCCATCGACGCGGGGGGCTCCGGCGGCATCTTGCGCAAGTCCTTTGCCGCGTCCTTGCATCCCGAGACACACTCGAAATAGTGGAAGGATCGGATGGGGTGGCGGCACTCTGTGCACTAGCGGGCGGCCAGGAGGCCGTTGTGGCCACTCGTGTCGACCTGTGGCTTTTGCCCCCACGAGCGGAGGACAGGCCGGCGGGCCTCGCGGACGAAGTCGATGTCGAGGATGCCCAATGCCTGCAGCAAGGCCCGCGCTCGCCGCTCTTTCAGCGCCGCCCTGCTGGTGATCCCACTGTCATGTGCTCCGTCGGAGAGAGAGGCGGCCCATGTGACCGGCACGGCCGCCTTGACCTTGGCTGCTTCGTCGGGACCAAGGGGATTCCAGAGATCCACGAGGGGATCGATCTGGTGCTCCTCAAAATTGGAAAAGGCCACGATGGCGGCGGCGAGCTCAAGCTCCAAGCCTCCTCAGTCAGTACAGAGCCCTTACCTCGGCCAGCGTGGCCATGATATCTGGTCTGGGCCAGTCGCCAGCAACGCTGCGCACCTCCTCCCAGCCGCCACCGTCGCCCGAGTCAATGCCGCTGTCGAGCGACGCCCAGGCCTCGCTCATGTTGGATGCTGAAACGGCTTCTTCGGGTTGGCGATGCCGTGCTGCGTTGTTCTACGTTGCAGATGTTACAACCTCGGGGGCAGGGAGGCTCTATGACGAGGTGCACGGGAGAGGCTGCCTGCCGGTAGGACTCGCTCAGCCGCAGAACACTCGTCAACCAAGGCATCATGCGATGGAACACTAATCAGGAGTGGGTTAGGGGGCCTCGGGTAGCCCAAAGCGGCTGGGGTCATGGAGGGGACGGATAAGTACGGAGTAGGTAGTCGGTCGCTTCCTCTCAATACCAAGGAGACGCTAGCATGGGTTGGGAAAGCTCCATACTTCTCACCTGGAACTTGTGACCAACAGCCCCAACCTCTCCACGCGCCGGCGAGAACAACATGAGGGAAGAGGGAGGCAAGAATGACAGACCACAACAAGGAAAAGCGCAAGAGCGGCTTGCTCCATCGTCTCTTCAAGCGGAACTCGGTGTCCCTCGGCAGTTTCAGCCACGAGGCAGTAAACAATGCGTCCACAATGCGGTCCGCGTCTCTGGCGCCGTCGCCACCGCATCTGTCAGCCTGTCGGCAGAGAGTGCTGGCCTCTCAGGGAGTACCAACTAGGCGGCCATGTCACGGAACATAAGGGCGGCCTCGCTCGAGTTGGATAGACATCTGCGGGAGATAGATAGCACTGGTCAGTTGGATCCCCCGTATCGACCTCACCTCTTACTGATATGGACACGGTATCTCAGACCTCGACGACCTATCAACAAACGTCATGTCCATGAGCCGCTGGATTGAGAAGTAGGCGGCCTATGCCAACTCGTCTATGCCATTTGGGATCATGATGGAGGCCGAACTGTCAGTCTGGGTTACCCACACATAATTGTTGAGTCCCCATTATTACAGGCGTCCCATATATTGACCCGCACCTCGTCCTACAGAACCTTTCTACAAACCGAAATGCTGCATCTCGCTGCCCACTGCGCCCACGCCGTCTACGAACGCAAGGACCAAACCGCCCTTCCAGCCAGGGGCTTCAACCGCGTAGGACATGTGCAGCGGCTAGGGGGCGGACTGCCGGGCAGCTCGTCCAAGCCGACGACGATCGGCCTCTACACGCCAGCCAAGGACGCATCTGAGCCCGAGACCGAACCCAACACATCCACCACCCTCCCAAAAGAGCCTCTTCCTTACTTCCTTGTTGTCGCCATCCGAGGCACGGCGTCCATCCACGGCTGGATGGTCAACCTGAACACGGGCGCCCGTCCCGGCGAGCCTGTCCAAGACACGGAGGGCTTCTTGGTAATTACAGACCCCTCTCCCCACCTCTCTCCACCCCCCACACCTAACCCGCATCCCCCTTTCACAGGGCAAAGACCCCGACGCCAACCCCTACCACGCCCACGCCGGCTTCCTCGCCTCCACCAAATCCCTCCTCCCAAGGGGGGAGGCGGGTTGGGGGCTTGGTGGTTGAGACGCCACGCAGTGGGTTAGTGTCGAGGAGGTACCTATTTACCTGGTGCATTCATTGCTGTTGGTTTGGCCGTCGTTATTTTAGTAATGATGTATTTGGTCTCCTTTTTAGGCTTGGAGAGGGACGTGGCTGGCGGGCTTCAGGTTGGCGTCGAGTTCAACCTCAGCCTTAAAAAAGGGGCAGGGGTAAAAAGGACCCAGCGCGTGGCTCATCTCTCCCATATTCGTCATGGGCATGGGTTGTGGTTTTATTCAACCGCCTGGCCTTTGCTCTCGGCCTCCAAGAACGGATGTTGTCGGGGCGGTTGGCTCAACCTTGCCCCTTTTTTTCTGGTTGGTGGGAGAGATTTGCGGCCAACTAATTATCAACCCCACAGGGCGGGTGCTGTTGGTGGTTGACCCGTGTTTGTGAGTCGGCCATGTTGGCCCTCGACTCGTCCGGATTTGGGAACCGGAATTTCTGCTTGTCTGTAATAAAGAATGGCGGCAGGTACTTCACGGAGCGGGGAACGGAGAATCAGGGCCACCGCGAAGAGGCACCGTCCAGCAAGACAGAGAAGCAACAAGATCACGAAGCACAAGAACAAACCAACTTCGAGATTAAGGTGGGCGAGATACGCTCCGGCGGACGACCTAACGATCCTTCGGCTGAAGGGGCAGGGACTTTCTTGGATCGAGATTGCCGAGCAGTTCCCGGGATGCAGTGCTGGAGCTATTGAGGTGAGGTATCACACTAAGCTCAAAACCACCGAGGAGTGGGAGGTGGAGGAGATCTGCGGTCATAGAAGGCGGGATGATGGCGGCCTAGAGCTGCTTGTGAGGTGGAGGCGTGGAGAGGAGACATGGGAGCCCTACGAGAACATGGCGGAGATACAGGCGCTTGACGAATATGAAGGTTACTGTAGATCCTGCGGATACTCTCTGAGGTATTCCCTCGCTTACGCGATATAATAACATTTGTGTTATCCCACAGCGTCAGGTGACTGACATCACCGTCTCGAAATTCCAGAATCAATGTTTCGATCCCCCAATCTCACATTTACTTCTCCCTTGACCCATGACATCTCCACATGGATCGAGACACCCCCCAGAAGCGAGCTGGGACACAGTCTCGATCTCATTCGATACCGAGACAGCGGGCCGCACAGACGGGATTGGCTGCTGGCAGCCGACGAGGGATGCATTCTGCACAGTATGGATTTCGGGGACGGGCGTTTGTTTTGCGGCCCCCGTACGTTGGCGGCCGCAAAAGCGATCTGCCGTTGGCTGGGCAGTGCACGATCGAGTGCCACGACAGGGGATTTGACGACTGCTCATCGAAGCATGCGAAAGGCAGATGAGGTTACCGACACAATCCAGACTCAGAGGCCCTGGACGATCCAAGTGACGATCTCTTAGAGCCTGATCGGCTCCCTACCGCCAGCGGTTGGCTACCGGTCCGGCAGGGGTCAAATCATGCCAAGGAGCATTTTTTTGACGCACTTGTCCCGTTCTAGTACCAAATTTGAGTGCCAAGATGAGCAAGAGTGTCTCCTACCGCTGACCCCCCTGTGATGCCCCTGTCCTCGATGTACCGACTAGCGCAGCCACCAGGCTTGCCGCAATACGGCAAAGATCAGCGCCTCCGAGCGGTAGGAAATCCCTGCTACCGCTGGTCTTCCTACCGCTGGCAAAAACGCGATTTTTGAGCAAAAAAGACAGCTTGAGCAGCTTGTTGTAGCTGACGTAAGCAGAAATGCGGCTCTGGGGCGGGGCGCGGGGTAATTGTTGCGGGTTGCTGCTGGGAGGAAGTTTGTCGTCGATGACGGACAGTATCACCAGTTCGCAGGCTTGGTGTTGTTCCATTGTATCTTGCAATGGCGACCCAACAGTCCATCAATAGTATTGCCTTCGCCTCGGCTACAGTAGCCGCAATTCGTTGTATCCTTCGCCAGAGGAGACCCCGCGATATCACCCACGAAGGAGGACCTGTCGATGCCGCTCTATTGGCCCAGAAGATTCTCGATGGCTCGGAACAACAATTCAAAGACCTCTTTCGGCTCGATAAACAGACCTTCAAGCAGCTGGTTCTCTGGCTTCAGACCAATGCAGGGCTTCGCGGCTCCCGGTACCAGACTCCCGAACAGAAGGTCATGGTGGTTTTGTGGATATTCGCCCACGCAGAAAGTCAGAGGAATACTGCGCACAAGTTCCAGATCAGCCAGAGCACTGTTTCGGATATCGTCACCCAGCTCTTGCCCATGTTCGTGTCCCTCCACAGGGCAGTTGTTCGCCTTCCAGAGGACGACTGGTTGGACTCTACCATCGAGCTCGATCCACACCTCAACGCGTTCAATGGCTGTATCGGTGCGATTGATGGAACGCATGTTGCAGCGTTTATCCCAGCTAGGAAACAGTTGCGGTGGCGGGATCGGAAAGGTCGGATTACACAGAACGTCTTCGCAGCTGTTCGGTCCGACTATTCGTTCAGTTACGTACTGGCTGGTGCCGAAGGATCTATCAACGATGCTACGCTGTGCGCACAAGCGTTCTCGAGGACATTCCGGGTACCAGAAGGACGGTATTATGTGGCTGACTCGGGCTTTGGAAGTCGCAATGGTATCGTGATTCCTTTTCCAAGTGTCAGATACCATCTTCAAGACTGGAGAGATGCAGACAAGCCACCAGAGACTGCAAAAGAGCTGTATAACTTACGGCATGCCCGCATCAGGGTTGTCGTTGAGCAGGTATTTGGTCAGCTGAAGAGACGGTGGAAGATTATAAGGATCGCACCGTCCGAGTACTCTATTCGCAAGCAGGCTCAAATTGTACTTGCAGTAACTGCGCTGCACAACTTCATGTTAGTGTGACGGAGTCATGGTCGTGCCCCGCTTGGCGTGTGATGGAGTCATGGTCGTGCCCCGCATACCCCGCTTGGGCATGCCCCGCTCTCCTGTATATATTTCCCTCTCCTTTGGCGAGCTCTCTCCTTCTTCCTTTTCTCTCCTCGTCTTATTATCATTGCAATTACGAGGAGTCTTTCCTGCAGTTCACCTCAGGCACTTCGTGACCCTCTGCTTCGTGACAATAATAAGACCGCTTCTAGACGGCTCTCCTCAGCCCCTGGATTCTAAGAGAGGACGTGGATCTTGTGAAACTGCCTCATTGTCACCCCGTCTCAGCCGGTCGACATCGGCGTTGTTATCGACATCGGCCTTGAACTGCAGCAGCGGTACAGAGCTTTTTCTGCCACAGAGAACACCCCCTGCTTTCCCTCTTCGCTATACGAGTCGGCTATTAGGCCACGCCATTGGACCGAGCACCCACACAGGTGGACAGGCAGAGCCCGCGCATCGGCAACCATCCGGCAACCGTATCCTGAACCCCTAACCGATAAGACTGGTTGGGCCGCCCCCTTTCTATTTTTGTTTCTTTCTCTTCTTTCGCGATGGACTTCTCCGATCCGGCCGCAATCAGGCAAGCTTTTGAGCACCAAGAGCAACGGATTGCAACCCTCGAAGTCCAACTCGCAACTCTACGACAATCCGCTCGGCCGAGACCGATCCTCCCCGACCCTGAGAAGTTCACCGGCACTACGCGGTACGATACCTGGCTCCCGCTGATCAAGGCAAAACTCGACATCGACGGCGACGCAATCGGCGGCTCCGATAAAGCTCACTTCTGGTACGTCTACGGCAACCTCGATGTCAAGAGCCAGGCTCTAGTACTCCCGCTTGCTTCGGAGGACTACCTCAAGCCCTCCCTGATCTTCGACTCGCTTGCCCGGATTTACGAGGACCCCAATAAAGCCAGCCGTGCCTCCGACCGCCTCACTCAGTTGCGTCAAGGTACCGATTCACTCCCTCATTTCCTCACCAAGTTCGAGCGCACTCTTTTCGAGGCCAAGGCTCTCGATTGGCCCGACTCAGCAAAGATTTCCACACTCCGGTCCGGACTGAACGACCACCTCAGACGGAAGCTGGAGGTCCAGCTCACGCTGCCTGCCAAATATGAAGACTTTGTTCGAGCCCTCCACCAACTGTCTGGTCACGCGAAGTCTGCCAGTTTCGCCCCGGCAGCCGCCCCTCACGACCACGACAAGATGGACATTGCGGCTATCTCGACAATCACTCCGTCGAGGCGCCTCGATTTGAGCTGCATCCCAAACACTCAACTTTCCGACGATGAAGAGGAGGAGGACTGATTTCTGGCCCTGTTGCTTGTTGTTCTTTTTCTTTGATGTTTGACTTGGGAGTTTTTTGTTGAAGCCTCGGGACGAGTCTTCTTTGGAGGGGGGGAATGTGACGGAGTCATGGTCGTGCCCCGCTTGGCGTGTGACGGAGTCATGGTCGTGCCCCGCTTGGCGTGTGATGGAGTCATGGTCGTGCCCCGCATACCCCGCTTGGGCATGCCCCGCTCTCCTGTATATATTTCCCTCTCCTTTGGCGAGCTCTCTCCTTCTTCCTTTTCTCTCCTCGTCTTATTATCATTGCAATTACGAGGAGTCTTTCCTGCAGTTCACCTCAGGCACTTCGTGACCCTCTGCTTCGTGACAGTTAGCAGGAAAAGGAAGCGATACTCCAACGCAAGAAGAGACGCAGATGTTAGAGCAGGCAAAGGCACGGGCAATTCGGGTTGTTAGAGGCCAGCATACTGACCACGTTCGCCATACTGCCGCTGCAGTGATGTGGGAACAGTACAAGCAGTATCGTAGCTCTTGAGGTTGATGTTCTTGGTTGTGGGGGACTGACTGCGTTGGTTGTGGGAGACTATATTAGTTGTGGGAGACAAAATAACAGGATACCTTGTAAATCTTATCCCCCAACTTTCCACCTCTCTATATACACTGCTTTAACTGCCAAACCCAGCTTCATCCAACCAACTGCCCGCATCGGATTATTTTGAAGGTACTCGCAACAGTTAGCGATCTCTTCGGCACTACTTGTCTCTGCAAACAACCGCTGGATGTCTTCTATCGCCAGTTCCAAAGCGTCAGCACCTGGGAGCTTTGGCGCAGCCATTACTACCGCAGCCTCGAATAACGTCTCGCCCAATGGATCGGTATTACGAGCCCGCTTCCTCGATCGGTTGTTGATGATGATGGGGGGGTCGTTGTTGCGTGGAGGGGTTTGGTCAGGGTCAGTTTCGAGACGATGTCGTTGAGCAGCAGTTAACCGCCGAGGAACAGGTCTTGATACAGTCGCAGATGATGTCGTCGAGCCTCCAAAGACATCGCTGTCGTCGTTATCCGAATCCAACAAAGCCGTGATATCACAGCCAGAAGCGTCATCGTCCTGCGTCTCGCCCTCCTGGACATCGCCTGCCTCGACGATATCAAGCCCAGCCGCCCGCTCCCTCCAAAAGACAACCTCATACACATCACGGTCGCCAAGCGGTATTCGACGCAGCCAGCCAAAGTCGCGATGCTTCGTGTTGTTCTTGGACAGGAACGACTCCCACGTTGTCTCTGATGCATCCGGAAGGCCAGTGTCGTAGTTGTACGTCACCCCAGAGAAGCCCTCCATAAGCATCTTGAACGCTTGATACCGGCGTCGCTCGGTATCATACTTGGCCGCAATAGTCTTCTTAGACCATGGGAACTGTGGCCAAGCTTGCTGACAACGTTCCACAACAGTCTCAAAAGCAGGGCCATAATCCTTCTTCTTCGAACTGTTGAACAGACCCTGTTCCTTACACTCCTGGAACCAGAGCATGACTTGCGCAGTCATCTGTACGTTGAAGACGACCTTCTTCAGCTGTTGGAGCGGTGTAGCCCTCTTCTTCTTTGGGCGGTGGTCGAGGGGAGCAACAGACGGTCGCTTGTTACTGTCGGCAGTGGTCGTTACCACACGAGGGAATTCGACAGTGGTATCGCCATCGAGCGGCAGTTGCGAAAGGCTCGGGAACTGGGGCGTGGCATCGTCTTCGTCTTCGTCTTCGTCGTCTGGTGGAGGTGGAGGGAGCGGGTCGACAGCTTGCCAGTCAGCAGGCGTCTCTTCGACAGAGGCAACGACAACAACGTCGGCCGCATCGTCGGCTCGAAAGGAGGTCATTTTATCGGGAAAACAGGGTGCGCAGCATCAACAACACCAAGACTTGCGACAACAGGCATCGCAGCGACATTGGAACAGCCAGAAAAATCACGCGTTGACTGGTGTGGCCAGCGGTACGTAGCGACGTACTCCATCAACAGGGGGGACACGGTACATCTTGGCAGACCCACCCGACCAAGCCACCAGATGTCACTTTGCCAGCGGTAGCCAACCGCTGGCGGTAGGGAGCCGATCAGGCTCTTAGCAGGGTTTAGGGAGCACACCCTACCTATGTATTGTTACCCTAACCCTGGGGACTCGTTCGCATACTGGTCGCCTGGACTGGACAAATCCCTGCCAGGGTTGCTGCACCTTGAGAACTCGCAACCAATACCCGCTCTTGGCCTTACCTAACGAAGCCGATCGGCGCGGTCAGCAGCAACACACCACTTGGACGGCGACCACGGGCATCTCCCCCTCGATGCGATTTGGCGGTCGGTTGGTGATTCGAATGGCACTCGCTCGCACCACCCACCCATGCCATGTCGCCCACCCCCCTTGCTGCCCTCCCCCCCGCCCACGACTATCAGCAGACTATCCCGGTTTCGGGACCCAAACTGGCGGGCCAGGGCGGGGATTGGTGCCGAGGCCAGGTCGGGCTACCCGCAGGTCCCCACCGCCCACGCCATGGAATGGGCATGGGCGGCATGGGCGGCATGGGCGGGCAGGGGCCATGAAAAAATCCCGGGAATCCGGACATGTTCCGTGGTGCTGGGAGAGGGGCGGCTTTCGAGATGGGGGGCGAGGGCCAAGAGGGAGGAGAAGAGTGATTGCAGCAAATTGCGACCCCATCTTCTTCATCCGTCCGTCTCTTATCCGGCAGCCCCCTCTCTCACACGCACGCACGCACACACCATGAGGGCACACCCCTCCATCCCATCTGCCGCTTAAACTCTCACACAAACACGACACAGTTGCCACCTCGGCAGCGACCTGCAGCAGAAACGAGGAGAGAACACCACAAAGTCAAAACCCAGAGGCGGCCAGAAAAATGACGCCCATCACCATGCCCGCCCCCAACGCGGCCAGCGGCCAAAAGGTGGCCATTGTCGGCGCCGGCCTGACAGGACTGCTCGCAGCGCACGGGCTCAAGAAGGTGTGTGAACCACTCTCCTCTCAATTTTTGTGTCACCACCCCGTATGCCGGCAGTTCAGTCGCAGTTCCAGCTCACTGGAACCAACATGCATTCCCCCCACCGGCACCACCCAACCAACCGGCAACTAACTGGAACCCCCCCACGCATGCCCACAGAATGGCTTCAACGTAGCCATCTTCGAGCGCGCCTCGCACATCACCGACCGACCGCGCGACTGGACGATCCTCCTGCACTGGGCGATGCCGCTCTTCAAGAAGCTCCTCCCGGAGCCCGTGGTCGCCCGCCTGCCCGAGGCGCTGTGCACGCCCGACCTCACTTTCGACGACGAGGCCGAGAGCCTGCCCATCTACAACGGCGAGACGGGCGCGCTGCTCTTCAAGAACAAGGTCCCCGGTGCGCGGCGCGTGTCGCGCCAGCGGCTGCGCGCGCTACTGGCGGAGGGGTTGGACGCCGAGGGCGTGATCCGGTGGGGAAAGCAGCTGGTCGGGATTGAGGGGGCGGAGGAGGAGGGGCCGGTGAAGCTTGTTTTTGGGGATGGGGAGGCGTACGAGGCGGATTATGTTTTGGGGGCGGACGGGTCGTCGTCAAAGGTGCGCGAGCTGCTGTTCAAGGGGGATGAGGATGCATCGCGGGTGCAGCCGTCTGGCTTCATGTTTGCGACGGCGATTGTCAAGTACGGCGACAAAGCCAAGGTCGAGGAGGTGTTGAAGACGCACGCGGTGGCGGCCATCACCATGGCGACGGATTCGGTGGGCGGGTGCGGCGGTGAGTTTCCACCCGTTTTTCATACCCACTTACCCTCTTCCATTTTCTGTCTGGCTCACACAAGCACTCCATCCAGTCATGCACGCGGGCAAGCCCGACGACCTCAGCGACTGGACGACGTTCTGGGTCAAGATCTGGCGCAAGAGTCTCTCACCCCTCCCCGAGGGCGTGCGGTCGGGCCAGGCGGCGCTGGACCACCTCAAGGCGACGACGCGCAACCTGGCGGATCCGTTCCAGTCCTTTGTCGACTGGTCGCCCGACGGCAGCGAGTGCTTCATTGACGAGATGAAAACATGGGTGCCGCGGGCGTTTGACAACCGCGACGGGCGGGTGACGCTGGCGGGCGACGCGGCGCACCCGATGCTCATCTACCGCGGGCAGGGGTTCCAGCACGCCATCCTCGACGCGTCGCAGTATCTGGACGCGCTGGTCAAGGTCTGCGAGGGCGCCGGAGGGCGGGCGCAGGCCATCTCGGCCTACGACGCCGACATGATCGAGCGCGGCGCCAAGGCGGTCCAGCAGAGCCTGCAGGAGGCCGAGTTCTCGATGAACCCGGAGACGGTGAACAAGATGTTGATGGCGCGCCAGGGCCACGGCCGGTCCGTTTGATTTCTGGGAGGGAACGATCTGGGCGGGACACTGCAGGGAACCAAGGGACTCGGGACAGTCGGGAGACCTGGAAGCGAAGGACAGAGTTGGAGGGGCAATGGAGTGGCGATTGATTGACACCGAGTTGGCAGGGTTGGCACGTGCGGGGAAGACCGGCACGAATAATTGTATGCTATTTTTGCAGCGCGAATCATTCGAAGCGACTTGATTCATCCGATATTCACTTCCCGCATTGCACAGTGTTCGTCCGATATTCTGGCATTCTATTGGAACTCGGGAGCGGTGGAGCTGGGTTGTGAACGGGGGGAGGGTGTGGGCGATCCCCCACTGCGACCCTCGCTTCCAGGGCCGGTCGGAGCGAGTACGACGTTGGGGTCAGCGATGGGGTTAGCGATGGCACTGTGGGCGAGTGGCTCTGGGGTCTCGGGGTCTCCCTGGCGCCCTCCACGTGGTTCGGTGGCTTGCGCAAGATTTGATCTGCAGCGAGTCCAGCCCAGCCCGAATCGCTGCTGCGGGGAGCCGAGCGCCACGCACACGCACCGCAGACACAATCTTTTGCTGCTCTTCCCTCTCCCTCCCTCCCTCCCCAGCTCCTGGGACAGACAGACAGCAGGCCGTCGCAGCTCGTGCGTGCCCGGCGGCACTGTCAAACAATGCCCGAGAGCGACAGCGCGCCGTCGCATCGCGCCTGGTTCGACCCAGTCGCCGACGCGCGCGCAACCAACGATGGCGCCTACCCACCACCATCAGCCAAGGCGGTGGCCGTCGTGACCGTCGAGCCCCAGCAACTGCAGCACCAGGAGCACCAGCAACTCCAGCAGCTCCAGCAAGGCGCCGTCGCAATCGACCACAAGCCCAGCACCGCTCCACCACGGCCCTCTGAACCCGCCAGCAGCCCCACCCGCAGTCCCGCCGCCAGCCCGCATACCGCGTTCCACGAGCACGGTGATCCCTACCCCGTCCAGCAGCAAGCCACCGAGCAGCGCGACGTCCACGACCACCGCAGCAAGCGTAGCCCTCGCGACCAGCACAGCCCTCGCGACCAGCCCGCCTGGGGCGACCAACCCGATCTGCGCGACGAGCACCCCGACCACGCCGGCATCATCCCCGCCGGCCCCGACGACGACACCGACGAGGACGAGTTCGCCCTGACTGACGGCTACGAGACCGCCTCGACCGGCTCGACAAGCGTCACCTCGTCCATCTATGCCCACACGTACGAGAACGGCCGCCGCTACCAACACTTCAAGCATGGCCGCTACCCGATCCCCAACGACGACGAGGAGCTCAACCGCGAGGACATGAAGCACGCCATGATGATGGAGCTGTGCGACGGCCAGCTGTTCTACGCCCCGCTGTTCCCGAACGTGCAGAAGATCCTCGACATTGGCACCGGCACCGGTGAGTCAGTCCATTGTCTCGCTCTTGTTTTTCCTTTTCGGGAGGCGGTGATTCTGTCGCACCACAAAACCACCCCACCACCACCCCACCACCATCCATCCTTCCCGCACCCCGGTCACCTGCTTGATCAACAATGCTAATGCGGCCATTGCATTCCAGGCGTTTGGGCCATTGAGGTCGGCGATCAGTTTCCCAACGCCCGCGTCCGCGGCATCGACCTCTCTCCGACACAGCCCGTTTGGGTGCCGCCGAATGTCGATTTCCTGGTGGACGACTGCGAGCAGGGCGAGTGGCTCGACCACGACGCAGACCTGGTCCACTTCCGCTTCATGACCATCGTGCTCAAGGATGTTCCGGGGGTTGTGCGCCGGGCATACGAGTGAGTTTTGCCCTCCCGCCCGTCAATCATTCCCTCTCCTAACCTCCCCCCCCTCCCCACAGGAGCCTACGACCCGGCGGCTGGCTCGAGCTGCAAGAGCTCTGCGGCGAGATCCTCTGCGATGACGACACCATGCCCGACGACGACCCGGTCAAGCACATGTACGAGCTTGCCCAGCGCGCCTTCACCAAATTCGGCATGAACGTCACCCTGCCCAAGGACCTAGAGCCCGTGCTGCGCGACGCCGGCTTCGAGAACCTGCGCTGCGTCGTGAAGAAGGTGCCTATCGGGCCCTGGGCCCGCGACAAGACCCTACGCATCATCGGCATGTACCAGAAGATGGCCGTCCAGGACCTCATGCCCGCCTTTGCCGGGCGCCCCTTCACCGCCCTCGGCATGTCTCAGATCGAGAGCCAGGTCACCCTCGCCCGTGCCCGCCAGGCCCTGGGCGATAACAGTGTGCATCGGTATTTTCACTATTATTTTTGGTCTGCTCAGAAGCCGTCCGCATGATCCTGGTGAGGCGTTTGCTTGCGGTGAGGGTGCCTGGTGTCGGGGCTTTTGGCTTCTGGGTTTTTGGTTATGCGTAATGACAGGGCGCCAAACGATGTGTTGCGATTTTCTGAATTGGTGGCACTCGCGGTGCGTGTTTTGGGTTGTTTTCAGCATCGAATACTGATAGTTACGGCATATATATCCCTTTCCTTCTTTTTTGAGAAAGCATGTGGTTGAAAATGGATCATCGATGTGCCGTTTTGGGCAATCCCATGAGAAACGTCGTGGCTGAAAAAGGTTTGGAAACACACCCCTTCCGGAACACAAACAATGAGGACCTCGATGCGGCAACCCCTTGTTTGCTTGCCGCAGCAGCTCGAGGTTCTATCTTTGTCCTTGCCCATTGATTTCAAAATGGAGCTCCCAAACAGCACCCCAAGTTCCAGTTTTCCATTCCCCTTCTCTCATCTTTTTCGTCTTCCCCAGTTCCAACTTCTCTCACCTGGTCACAGCAAAACAGTGTCTCAACCACCACCACAACACCCACTACAACCATTCAACAACCAAAATGTCCAACCCCACCAACCTCCCCCCTCGCCCGCCCTCGCCCTGGCTCAGCAAATACAGCGGCAACTCCCGCTCCCTCCTCAACAACCCCCCAATTCTCTCCCCCTTCACCCACTCCGGCCTTGCCCCCGCCCACCCGCCGCTCCATCCCTCCTCGCACACCTCCATTCACCCCCCTCTCCCCGCTGCCCCCATCCCGCAACCGACAGATGGCGAGATGGATCGGCTGTTTGTTGCGGAGAATGGGCAGCTGGAGGGGAATGGGGGGTTGGCCACGTGGGAGGTGGGGGGGCTGGGAGAGGGCGGGGTGGAAGGGGTCGAGGTGAGGGTGGATGAGGGGAGGTGGAACCCGGTGTTTGCGAGGGGGGCGTGGTATGATTTGAGGGTGGGGATTGTGGATGGGGTGGTGGTGAGGAGGGGCCCCAGGGGGGTGGCGGTTGGGGAAGTTTGGTAAGTTCTTTCAGCCGTTCTCTCCTGGGCGAATGGGACTGGTTTGGTGTCCGTTATGGTTGTTGCGTGGCTGGATTGGGGAGGGGTAAGAGACGCAGGGAAGGAGTGGGAAATGGCTGACAGTGTTTTGACAGGAGCGTCGACGTGCCGGGGGTCTGGGAGGAGCTTCGGGTGGCGGTCGAGCTGGCGGACCGGTGGCTCAAGGTCATGGCGCGCGGGGACTGGCTGGGGCGCATGCTGTACAACCCCTGGGAGGAGTGGATGGATGCGGAGTCCAACGAGAGGGATGTGCTCGAGGCGAGTGAGTTTCCGATACTGCTGGGGCCGAACGGGAAGCCATGGCGGATTCCGGCGCAGGGCGAAGGATACAATCCGGAGCAGACGCTCAAGAATATCGCGGAGATGTTGGTTGGCAGGCACGTGTGGACCTTTGTGGACGATGGGTATCATCCGGGCGGCGCGGCAGACGACATGGACCACTACGGGCGAACCATCAAGGAGTGGAACGGCGGGATCGAGCCCACACAGGACACGCCCGTCAACGAGTGGAAGCAGCCGTTTGTGGTCACGTATGTCCACGTCAGGGTGCTCCGGGTCTTGATGAACCCGGATTCGACGCCGGCTGAGAGGTCCCAGGCGAGGTGGTCACTGGCTAACACGGTAGGTTGTTCCCTGGAATTGGTGCGATGAATTGTTGCTGACATGGGCACAGTTGCTACATGAGTTGATGGCAAGTGGATTTCTCAACAGAGTTGTGTTGCAGGATGGCTCGGGTGACTGAAACAGCTAACAATATGTGCTTAGCATGCAATCAACATCGCGAAAAATATCGATCAGATTGACGATTTGGAAGAGCCCGTGAGTGACCTTGTTAAGATGGCGGTGGAGGGGAAGGGAAGATGTTCCCACCATGCTAACAAGCAACTCAAATCTGCTAGTACTATGGAAATGAATGGTGAGTCCCAGCGTTCAAGATTCTCCCCTGATTCACAACATGGGAGATGCTCAACCAAGCTGCCCCACAGGCATACGGAACATCGCTGACAGCGTTCAGGGATCGAGAGTTGGGCTACTCTGGCATAAAGAGCCTGTTTGGTGCCGATGTTCAGGAAGCCCCGATCATCAACACGACCATCAAGACTGGCTTCAAGTACGGCATGAGCCTGGTCGAGTTCCCCCGCCTTGTCGGCGCCCGGGCTGCTGTCCGTGCCATCAACAACCAGCCCGTCACCTACATCGGCCACCCCTCCCAATCCGCACCGCTCCCGCCCTCTTGGTCCTCCTCCCTCCTCCTCGAATCCTTCTACACCACCGTGGCCCAAAAATTTGGCCGCGCCGCCTTCCACGCCCCCTATCTTCTTTCCAGCACCAACACGTTCAACGGCTTCTACACCTCCATCACCCGCGCCGGCATCGTCCCCGGCGGTGTCTCCAACGTCCCCGTCCCGCTTCGTCCCCCACTTGTCCACTCCCTAATCACTCTCACCGACCGCCGCAACCACTGGTCTGCCCTCCGCCCCTGGTACCCCGTCGCCCACGGCATCTGGTCCCAAACCCCCTACTCCAACGCCGCCGCGCGCGAGTCTCTCGCCCGCTACACCGCCGCCGCCCGCCAACGGCACGCCAACCCCCTGCGCGCTGAGCGCGACTGCGATGGCGCGGTCAGCGGCATGTTCCACTGGCTGGTGGAACACCGAACCCGCCCGGGCGTGGACGCGCCCTTCCCGCGCAGGGATTGGGTGTTTGGCGTGCTGGCGTGCATGATGAAGGCGGCGCTGCCGAGACGGAGGGAGGCGGTGGATTGGCAGGGGGAGGGAGGTGGAGAGTGTGTGCTTGGGAATGTGTGGATGCCGAGTCGGGCCGCGGTGGAGAAGGGGCGGGATGGCTGGCGCGCGCCGGGGGAGAGGAGGATGCCCGCCCAGGGAGGCTACAGGTTGCGCCAGAGGCACATGGGGGTGCGTCATGTGGATGGGAGGTGGGTGGCGGATCGGGTGGCGTTGTTGGTGCATGCGTGGCAGACGAAGTGGTGGGGGCAGCAGACGGAGCCGGTGCCGATGGGGCTGTCGGTGGCGGTTGATCGCGAGCTGCAGAGCTTATGGTTTCAGGCGACTGGGGAGTGTACCGACGACGAGTGGCTGGAGTGGGGGCTCGAGTGGCCTGAGTATCAGAGCCAGTTGTGGACTGTGGATGCGGGTATTTATGTGCCAGTGGGATGGGCGGTGATGGGATGGCGTGTGCCGGTGGCAGGGGTGGGGGGGGAGTTGGGAGGTCAAATGCCTCCGGGTTGGGCCCGGGGAGGACCTGTGCCCAGAGGGGGAGGACCTGTGACCGGAGGGATCTCGGGAGGCAGGGATGCCCCAGCACCACGAGGTCCTCGGGGAAGAGGTTCCGGGTGGCATGGTCGGGGAGGTGCCCCAGGGGGTCGGGGTGGCCCCGGATCCAGAGCTCAGTCATCATGCGGGCGGGGCGGGCGGGGCGGGTCGTCAAGGGGAGGCCCATCCGGTCGAGGAGGCCCTCCGCAGACACACGCCATGGCCGTTCAGGTTATCGTTGAGGAGCCACGTACGAAGGTGGCGACTAAACGGCGGCGGAGACAACGAAAGACAACAGCGCAAGCGAAGACTAGAGGAAAGGGAGAGATTCTAACACAAGGAGTGGAGGTGGTCGAAGAGGCAGTGGAGGGGCAGGTAGTGGAACAACAGGCAGTGGAGGAGGTAGTTGTGGAGCAGGAGGTAGTTGAGGAGGAGGAGGAGGAGGAGGTAGCTGTGGAGGAGGAGGTAGTTGAGGAGGAGGAGGAGGAGATGGAGGAGACGGAGGAGGAGAAGGGGAAGGAGGGGCAGGGGGGGGGGAAGAAGAAGAAGAAGGGTCCGCCGCGGCCGATGCCACACATCTCTGTCTCGGAAGTGGGTAACATGGTCTCGACCGACCTGCGGGGGCCGAACTGGGCCGTGCTGGCCGACAATGAGGGAGGGCACGACGTGTTTGATATTCGGCGTCAGTATCCCCTGCTTGTTAGCCAACCTCACCGTGCTCGATTCTAACCATAGTGCAACGCCAATTATTAGATATCCTCCTCAAGAACCCCGACATCCATATGGACACCGCCTTGAAGACAACAGGGCTCGGCCAGCAGATCGTCTCGGAACAGTTGGCGGAGATCGCCCAGCGCCAGAAGCCCCACGGAAAGCTGTTGACCTGGAGGCACCCCGAGGAGGTCGCGGAGCGCGATGGACAAGATGGCCGCCCCTTGTGGTGTACAATCGGGCATTTTATTTACGACATCACGCGTAGGTTTCCCGTCATTTGGCCAGATCGTTCCAAACTAACACGCGAGTCAGATTTCCAATTCAGCTCTGACGCAGAAAAGGAAGCTCTCCATTCGATTCCCATGAGAAAGAAGCCGGCGGGCGAGGTGGTGAAGGGTCTCGATATCTACAACCTGCTCTTACGTCTCGTCCCCTTCCGCTGCGGCTACCTCAAAGAAGCGGGGATTACTACTCCCCCCAAGCAGCGGGCGTTCACGATGCGTGAGGTTGGGCGGTACATCTACCCCCAGACCGGGATGTACTGCGTCATCGACGGCGAGGTGTACGACCTGGGCCGTAAGCACCCCCTTCCCTCCAATCCCCTCCCCCCATCTAACCTCGTGTCAGGCTACCTCCACTCCCACCCGGGCGGCACCCAAATCCTGCGCGACTTCGCCGGCCGCGACGCCACGCTCGATTTCCAGCTCTCCCACGCCGACTGGGCCGCCACCCTCAGAGCCAACAGCACGCTCAAACTCGGCCGCATCGTCGAAGACCGCTCCCGCATCAGCGACATTGACGACGACGAGCTCGTCCTCCTCGACAAAGTCTACCGCCTGCCTGGTGCGTCCCTTTCCCCTTCCCCCCCCTTTCACCGCGCATTAACACCATCCAGACCCCCCGGCCTCCTCTTCTGACGACCCCTTCGCGACCCTCCGCCCGCACCTCGGCTCCTCCGCAACCGCCCTCCTCCAATCCCCCACCTGCCCGCCAGCCCTCCTCGACCTGCTCGCGTCAGACGATCTCGTCTGCGCCAAACTCGAGCGCGGCACCCTCCGCCAGGTCACGGCCGCTGAGCTGCGGAGGCACGACTATGTTCCAAACGCGGAGGAAAGGCGGGCGTTACCCGCGGCGGATGATGAGCGGAGTTGGCGGGGGTGGGTGGCTGTGAGGACGAAGGAAGGGGAGAGGGTGGTGTACGATGTTACTGGTGAGCCCTTTCTTTCATGATTTGATGAGCGAGAGTGGTGCTGACGTTAGGGGTAGGTTTGGTGATGTTTGGGGGGTTGTTTGAGGTGGAGACGGCGCTGCGGTCGTGGTTGGGGAAGGAGGTGGGAGATGGGAAGATTGCGAGGATGTTGAGGGAGGAGTATGGGAGTTTTGTTATTGGGGAGCTTGTTGGGTGGGAGGAAGGTGAGTTGGCCATGGGTGAACAGGGTAGTGAGAAGGGTCCCGCGGTGGCTGGGGAGGATTCTCAAAACGGGGAAACGCGCCAGAGCCTGGCAGGGTCAAAGAAGCGAACTGGCGACCGGGAGGAGGGCAAGGTAGAGACCGGGGGGAGGTCGAAGCGGCAGCGGCGGTAAGGATGAACAGGAGTGGATTTATCCGGGATGAGTGGGTGGAGGTTGAAAGAAGCTTAAATCTCGGGCCGCACCTTGTCTTGGGCTTGGCATTCGGGTGTTTTGATCACAGGTTGGTGTTTATTTTTGGGAGTGCGCAATTAGCCGAAGTGGAATTCAATTGTTTTATTGTTCATGGTCGTGGTCGTCGTCAGTCATGTCCCGGTGTCCAGTGTCTCCGCCGTTATCAGAGTCCGCGCTCGTACTGTATCCTTTTGAAGCCCACCGCCAAACTTGACCCATCTACCCAACCGTGCCCTTCATCCCCGAATCGAAAACCCTCTTGAACTCCTCCCAGATACCCGTGCCATGCCATCACTCCCGCAGTTTGTCCACATAAATCGTCATCATCTCTATGCCTCCTCCCACAAGAAAATACCCCACCAAATGCCAGAGATGTCTCACCCCTGTTCCTCCCCGCCCTCCTTCTTGAGCAGCCTCTTCCGATTATACAAGTCGGTATTCAAGACATTCACAAACCCCCTCCCCCTCAGCTCCTCCTGGATTTTGCTCACCAGCCACCCCTCCCTCAACCACCGATCCACCTCCGCCGACATGTACCCCGGCAGCTTCCTAGCCCTGGGATCACTCGCGGTGTCCGACGGGCCATGGTTGTGCGCCTTGTGCTCCTCGTTGGGGTAGTGCAGCACCCAGACGTCGCTGTCGCGGGCGGTCTCGACGACCTCGAACTTGAACAGGCAGCCGCACTTCTTGCTGGCGCGGTCCGTCGTCGGCTTGCGGCGGCCCTCGGCCTTGGCGCGCAGCAGGGCGCCCTCGTCGACGGGAGCGCGGTGGTGCCGCGCCTCCCCGCCGCGGAAACACACCCACCGCACCTTGCGCTTGCCCGTCACCTTGGCCCCCGCGATGCGCATGCTGTACCCGCGCGGGAGCGTCCACTGGTCCAGCTCCTCCTGCATCGCGGCGCGCGAGGAGATGGTGTAGCCCTGCGGAGGGGGCTCCAGCGGGGTGGGGGCGGTGATGTTGGTGGAGGGGGTGGTGGTGTTGGGGATGGCG
>MU855785.1:0-12300 GCA_033296695.1 Staphylotrichum tortipilum
GTTTCTGCAGTGCCGTTCTCCAGTGCCTTGCCCCATAACCGCGCGAACCCTCACAGTCACCTCCACACATCCTTCATCTGCAGTGTGACAGCCTGACCCGACCCCCCTACACTGACCTGACCTGACCCCCTGTTTTTTGTGTGGCGCTAAAGTTGACCTGACCCAACCTCCAAATTGAATCAACGTCAGGTCAGGTCAACTTTTTTGAGGTCGGGCTTGGCCAGCATTCCTCGGTCGCCTCAGCTGCAGGAGATCGTTGTTTATAAGCGATCTCAAAGTCGAATCAGTTCTGAACGAACGTATTTTATATGCGAGCGGGCCATATAAGCGAGTGGGCCACTCAGGTACTTTTTTGCCTATCTTTACCTCGAAGCATCAGACGATATCGATGCGTTGGTCCGGAATATCCTTGAAAAACTGTATCCCTCCCACTTCGCCGGCCCGAGATGAGAACAGGCCAACTCGGTAATACTCGCCAGTGTTCTTGGCCGGGTGAATGATGAGACCCCAGGCGTTTCGGTTGTGCTCCTGGTTGCTGCAGAGCACGCAGGCCTCGGGCGGATCGGCGCCGCTCCCCCGAACCAGGACTCTGCCAACATGCCATCCTAGTGCCGTTCCTGAACTGTCCACCTTAACATGCGAGGAACTCCCTGGATTTGTCTCGCCCCGATGCTCTTGCTCGTCATGCTCGTCTCCTCTCCAGTCATCAGTGCAGAACGCCGGGAAAGGGTTTTCGGCAGAACAGGAGCTGGACAAAAGCAACAACTTCAATCTTCCCCGCTCTAATGTCGGAGAAACGCTATTCCAGTCCAGACGGCAGTGTGCAACAACACGGCTGTGATGGTACACCTTCCAGATGGCAACGGTGAAGAGGTGCTGTCGTATCATGACAAAATCCCCCGGCACAGGTATCACTTTGCCCCGAAGTCGTATCGTACCGCTCTTGACTTCCCCAAACTGATTCAACTGAGCCCCCTGCAGCACGGTCCAGGCATCAATGTCGCTATACGCTGGGCGGAGGTGGCGATCCCCCCAAAACGTGGGACCACACAAGCCATACTCCATGTGCCCCGGTTGAGACACCCAGGACCACGAGGGCGCCCGGAGCGAGTCAAGACGCTCCGCAAGACTTTTATTCCGTGTAAATTTGTTCCACAGTAACCCGCGGTGCAGGTCCTCCTTCCATAATCCGGCCAGATATTGATCCTGCGTAATGTCGAACATGACCTTAGCAAGTCCTGCTAGAGCCGGCAACTGATCTGATTCGCGCGAGAGGCCGAGATTGGCATACGAACCGAGGACCTCATGGAAATGCCTATATACTTGGTCCCGCTCGAGTTTGCCTAGCCCGGCAACTGGCCATTCTCCCCCTCTAAGCGACAAGATGTGTTCCCCAGTTTCTGGAATTTGGAATCGGCCGCACTCGAAATGCACCATCTGCTGTCCAAACAGAATCTTCCTGGTTGAGAGGCGGTCTTCTCGAAATATCCAACCGCGCGTGCTCCACGATGAGTTGATCCGGTCGACGTCCAGGGGGTAGTGGGCTTCGGAAGAGCCAGCTGCGTAATGGAGGGTGTATTTGCCGCGCGCCGGTGGATAAAGCGAAGACTGGAAGTCGAACGCAAAGGTGTGCTGAGACCGGTCGAGAAAGCTTTGATGGCAGTTGGCTACCGACAAGGCGCAGATGGTGAAGTAGGCGTGCTGGTACACCATGCCGACCCGTTTGCTCTCTCGTTCCCAGTCGCTCTGATCTGTCCCGTTCTGAATAATACAGAGCGCATCAATCCAAAGGTAGCGTACAGAGAAGGCCCTGCAGACTGTGACGGAGTCTTGGATAACGGTCGACATACTGTCGGTAGGGATGGCGCGCCGTCTCTCATGCAGGTTCGACGGTTCGGTTTTTGTCTGAGCCGAAGCGTCGGTTGGGTTTCCCCAGCAGTAACTCAATGCCGCATATTGGATAGGTTCCGAGGGATTGAGTGCTCCGAGCTTAATCTCGTCAGCCGTCTCGATGAGGCGCGGAATAGAGGCTGCGTCCGTTCCAAGATCGATCAACCTGGTGGGAAGAAAAGAAGTCTGAATCGGCGGGTGACAGCTCATTGCACAGAATTCGAGAGCCTGTTCGAGAAACGAAACGTTCTCCGAGCAAAGTGGTTCCTTTCGAGGACTAGAGGATAGACGCAGCCAGTCTGCCACTACGTCTACTTGATTGTCAGTACGGGCTGGAGTGAACCACGATGCAAAGAGCGAGACGTACCGTCGTTGGAATAAATATTGAAACGAAATATTCCAATCCTCTTCCTCTGGGCATTGAGGAATTCAGCATAGAACGCCCGAAGTCCTTCTGGTCCTGGCACATTCTTGCGTAGATGAAGCCAATCCCGGCGGCCCCAGAGATAATAGAAACGGAGAGAGACTTCTGCCTGTCTTTCTAAAGCCCGGATATCTGCTCGAAGGATGGCAGTGCGGAGGGAGTCACAACCACCGCAACCTGCTGCAGCGGACCGGGCCAGCGTAGGAAACCCCGGGGAGAAATCGATTCGCTCTCGATCCATCGGAACATGGTCGGTTCCCCAACTGAACTTCATGGCGCTTTCTTTCTGGAACCTCAGCGTCGGAACTCCTTGGTTTGATGTTTCTCCCAAAAAACCACCACAGCCCTTATCGTCAAGCCGGAGGGCCTCACAATCAACACACAGCTTTGTGTGGCGCGTGGAGTCAGGGATGTGAGACATGATGGCGGTAGGGACGACTAAAGTCTGTGGGGGCAAGACGACAGAAATCAACGGATGGCGTTAGGAAAATATGCGTCTTTCAGAACTGAGGTGGTTGCCTTCGTTGCTGTGCTCGAGGTGAAGAGCCGTGGTTCGGATCTACCGTCTGCACCGCAGGGTTAGGCAGCAGAAAAGGTTAAGGTACCTCTTGGGGCCCGCAACGCCACCTGCCGCCCAAGAGCATACTGTGTAACCCAGCAAGGCTCACTGGGCTCACTCAGTTTACCCGGCTCGACCCCATTGGAGACGAGCACAAAGCAGGTGTTCAGGGTGAGCTATCGCTATGTCACACTTGGACTGGAGCTTTCGGGGCTTCAGCAGCTCTCTCGGCAATTCGGCCCAGCTGAGTGTGGCCTGATCGCAATGGCAGCGACGATGAGAAGAAGTTGGCAGCTGCATTCCTGCAGCGGCTACCGCAGGGTTGGGCTGAAATGCGGCAGCTACATAGCTCGCTTGCCTGCTGGTTGCCCAAGTGAAAGATGTGGCGGCGCTCTTGGGCGAATGGCAGCAAGATGCTCCCTCTTTCGTGCGAGACAACTGGTGCAAATCATCATAAGATGTAAGTCCAACCCATCTTGGATGTATCCGGAACACCAACAATGCATACGGGGGGTTGGCTTGCGTGAGAGGGAGCGGTGGCGACGCCGTTGATCACAGCACCTGCGGGCATGCATGGCTTGCAGCAGAAGGGTCTTGTTCCGAACACGCAGGAACAAGCACGACTCCCAACATGCATTTCGAAGTCCAAGCGGTGTTGGAGCCACTGATAAAGTGAAGGGCTGGAGGCAACGAGAACAACATGTGAAAGACAGTATCAATTGAGACACTCCCCAGCAGCTCGTTGGTCAATAACACGATCACGGCGCTTGGGATCTATTACCGAGACTCATTCAAATACCGAGACTCATTCAATTTGAATGAGTCTCGGCTACTTTTATTATGATTGGCCGCTTAGATAGCGGTAGGGTTCTCACGCGGCTGGGGCGATAAGAGCCAGGAGTTAGCTTGGACAACCTCTAGGTGAGTACGAAGTAAAGACCTACATTTGTGAACTGAGACCATTCATGGTCTGGGACGGCGCGCCGTGCTACGTCGACGTCACCCTGTTCGGGGGGTATCGATGTTGGGTTGCCTGTGGCTAAAGTCTTGAACGCGCTTGCTGATTGCTCCAAGGGAGTGATGCTTCCGTGATGCGCGAGATGGCGGGGTTCGTCTGTTGTTGCGCTAACCCCAGCAGGGAAACTCTGCAGCGGTAGCCCCGTGCTTTGTGTAGCCTGGTTAGAGCCTGATCATCTCTCTGTCTACCAGGGATCCCGTTGTTTCCATGTTCCTCTTTGTGACGAACCGCGGGTACAGAGCACTCTGAAAGGGTTCCGGAGGTACCGGTACTGTGCGGAAGAACTTTGCTTGTCATGTTTTATCACGGGGAAGCTCTCAGACGATGCCACCACGAAGCAACAACACCATAATCCCATCAAGTCAGGTAGCTAGTAGTAGGTGAAGTATAGCTGGCGAGGCCGTATAAATTATTGTAACAGTACGGATTAGTAAACACCAAACTCATCCCACAAGTAAGCAAGCACCCGATCAACGGCCGGACTCATCTCATCCATCCCTCACCCCTCTAGACACACCACCAACAAAAAAATTAGAGCACACCTGCACCAACACATCCCATCCCATCCCATCCCTTTTCTGATCCCCTCCCAAACCAGACAAGATCCAGAAGCGGAACATAATCCCACATGCCACAGCTCAGCCCCACGGCCCACAATGCCCCGCCTGCCCTGCCCGGCTGGATGTCCCCTCCCCCTTCCCCCCTCGTCTCCCCGGGGGCCTCTTTTCAAGACCGAGTAACTATCTTAGTCCTGCCGTCTCCAAGCAGCATCACTTTCCCAAGACAATGACCAAGCACCAAGCGGGCAGACACCTCAGACCTAGACCCGAGGAGCCAGAGGCCAGAGGCCAGAGACAGGACAGCACAGACACCACGCAAGAGAAGACAGGACAGCGCACAACACAACAGTATAACCCGACACTAGACAGACAAACAACACATAACAAAAGACGCCAGATATGCAATGCAAATGCAACGACGAAAAACACAGGCCCGCCAAGGCAGGGCTCTTGGATATATTCAAACACCCCTCCTTCCTTCCCTTCCCCTTCCCCAACCCAAATATCACCCCCAATGCACAGTACAAGTTCACTCACTATCAACAACAACACCCTCCCCCTTCACTACCCCCCCCTCCTCCCCCTCAGCCTCCGACGGCCCCACCGCAAAAACTTTCTTCGCCGTCTCCGTACTCCCCACACTCGCGTTCGTCCCCCTCCTCCCTCCCACCGCCACCCTCCCATTCAACACCTTCTCATCCCCCGACGGGGGCGGCGCCAACGTTTCCCGACTGGGCACAGCCACAACCGAAGCAGGCACCTTCTTCCTCCGCGCCATCGTCAGCCCCTCGTCGCTGTCACTATCATCGCTGTCATCCTCCTCCGCCGGCCGGCGGTGCTGTTTCTGCTGATGATGCTGATGGGTATGACCATGGCCATAATGCCTCCGAGTAGCAACCGTCGGCGCAGCCGCTGCACTTCCCCCCTCCAACCCCAACGCCACCACCCCGCCCTCCAACCCCTCCCCGCCCACCTCCAGCGGGAACCTAAACCCGCCCGCCACCGCCTCCTTCCCCAGCGCCGGCGGCGTGACCGAGTCGGTGGTATCCCCCTCGGCATCAGCCGCCGACGGCGCCCTCTGCCCAACCACGCCCGGGTTGCCAAGGAACTCGCCCTCCAGATCCGCCGACACCGAGCTCGTGCTGCTCAGCAGCGCCGGGAGCGACGGGTCCGACTGGAACGCGAGCATCCGCTCCGCGACTTCCTTGCTCATCATGTTGCTTGTCGCTGGCGTCTGTCCGGTGTAGTGGTGGTGGTGGTTGAGTCCGTAGATGGGGCTGGCTGACTCGCTCGGGCTGGTGAGCGGCGTCGTCAGCGCGCCCATCGACGTCGAGCTCGACGACTTGCCCGTCACGATGGTGTCGCCGCGAGAAGGCGGCATCGGCGAGAACGTCTCGGCGTCGGGCGACGGCGGGCAGGGGATCATGGCCGGGTCCGGCGTTGGCGGCTTCTCCGGTTGTTGCTGGGGTTGCCGCTCGGGCGTCTCAGCGCGCTGCGCCGTCACCGGCCTCTCGGCGAGGTCTGCAAGGACGCGCTGCTTGTGCATGCTGGGCTCTGACTTGAAGTTGCCATACTGGTATCCCGACAGCGAGCTAGTCTGCGGGGGCGGCATCATGGTCGACGCAGCCTGCTCAAGCTCCTTGACGAGCTCGATGGAGCGCACTGGGCGCGACCCCAGCGCAAAGTGCACGTTGCCCGGAGCGACCGCGGTGCTCAGCGAGACCCGGGCCTCGGCGCGCTTATCGGTGCTGGCAAACAGCCCCCGGTCGACGGAGCGTGCCCGGCCGAGTTCGTCTGCGTTTGGTACTGTGTCCCGGGCTTTCCGGAGTGCGATGGTTGGGTCATCGAGCGGGCTGTCGAAGATGGGGGTGGGGGGGAGCGTTTGCGTTTCGGGTGTGAGGCTGAGAAAGGCGTTGGTCACTGACCGGGCGTGCGCGTGGCGAGGTAGTGTCCTGTGGGGCGAGGCTGATGAGTGCCGAGTCCAGTGGTCCTCCCGTCCGGTGAGCGAGGTGAGCAACTCGAGCGGCCGGCGGTGATGATGCGAATGGGAATGGTGGACGTGGAAGCCGCCGCCAGCTAGTGATGACTGCTGGAGCGCGGACAAAGGCTGCGGGCTGACAAGCGACTCGTCTTGGGGGTTGGCGAGCATGCTATGCGTCAGGGGGTGGTGCCCGCTCATCTGCTGCGTCGGGCTGGAGAAGAAATCGTCGGGGCGTAGGCTCCTCCTCCGGGTGTCTCGTAAATGGGGGGTGATCAGCCCCGCGAGGGGTTCGCCGCCAGCAGAACTAACACTGCTGGTCGCACGCCTCCTGGACGAGACGCTCTCATTGCGCTCCCCGCGGGGGTGCATGACCTTTCCAACCGCCTTCTTGACGACAGACCTGGCGCGCTCCATCAGGCTCAGCGGCACGACGGCGTGCGCCAGATCCTTCTCGTCGACCTGGATCTTCTTGCCCAACGCCTTCCTCGACGGGTCCGTGTCGTCGATCCACGACGAGGCGTCGACGCCCTGCGTGACCCAGGGGTGCCGCTTGACCTCGCGCAGGCGGATCCGCTTCTCGGGGTTCCTGGTGAGCATCTTGCGCAGCAGGTCCTGAAGCTCAGGCTCGACGTCTTCGTAGGCAAGCTCGTCGTCGTCGCGGTACGGCGGCTTGTTCACTCGTGTGTACAGCGACTTTTCGCTGGGTTTTGTGGACGGGTCGACGGGTCGTAGCCGTCGATCCGGGATATAGGCCTCCTCGTTGGCAATTTTCTTGAACATCTGCCACTCGTCCTCGGCGAGGAACGGGAGGCGGGCATAAATAAGGCAATAAAGGGTCACGCCTAATGACCAGACGTCGATCTGCTCGGTGACCTTGAGCGGGGAGTGTTGGGAGGAGGGGTCGTCGTGGAGATCGGTGGCGCACAGCTCGGGGGCAAAGAAGGCGGGCGTGCCGACCGTCTTGGCGAGATCGAGGTCGTTGTCAAAGTCGCGGGCCTCGGACTCGGACACGGTGTCGTCGGGCTCGCCGTCGCGGACGGGGCGGCCAAAGTACGAGACGCCAAAGTCGGCAATCTTGGCGCGCTTGTCCCTGGTCCAGAGCAGGTTCGCGGGCTTGATGTCACGGTGGACAACGCCCTCGTAGTGCAGGTACTCGAGACCTAGGACGGTGTCGCGGAACGTGTTCCTCGCCTGGTCCATGGTGAAGCAGGGCACGTACGAGAAGTCGTCGACGTACGGGTCGTGGACCTTGTTGAAGTCGAAGGACGAGGCCATGTGCGACATGAGCGAGTCGGCCATGCTGGGCGACCGGCCCCTGAAAGCCTGATCCTCAGCATAGGGCCCGTACATGGTGCCGTCGAGGGCCGACGAGGAGCTGGCCTTGATGGGCAAGGCACCGGGAGTCTCGACGTCGTCTTCCCTGGCGGCAACCGCGGCGAGTTTCTGAGCGAGGGGTTTTGACAGCGACTTGCTGGACTGTGACCGTGAGGGTGGCTGCGAGGGCGTCCGAGAGGGGGCTCGCGAGGTGGCCCTCGACCCGACGAGCGAGCTCGAGGCGGATATGGTGGTCGACATGGTGGCACGGACGGCGGCCATGGCGGCGGCGTCGTCCCTGCCGAGCGAGCCGACTCGCGAGTCGAGCTCCTCGTCGTCGGCCGCGCCATACTCGAGGCTCCAGTACTCGGTCGAGGGCCGCTGGGCCTGGGCCCTGACCCTCGCACGGTCGGCGTCCTTGGCGGCCTGGCGTTGTAGCAGGAGACGTTCGAAGCGCTGCTCCTCGGGGGTCGGGTTGGTGCCCCTGGTCTCCCGCTCGATGCGGCGGCGCTCATACTCGCAGATATGGGGGAGCCCCTTCTTCCGCCAGACAACCTCGCCAAGCTCGACGTGCTCGAGGACCATGTAGATCTTCTTAAGCTCCGGGTCGTCGATGACCTCGAGCAGGGCGACGACGTTGGGGTGGCGGATCTTCTTGAGGATGGCGATCTCGCGCTTGCTCTTGTCCTGGGTGGACATGGCGGTGACCTTGCCGAGACGCCGCCGCTTGGAGAACCTCGGGATGATTTTGATGGCGACGAACTCGCCGTTGTCGACATTGCGGGCGAGCTTGACCTTGCCATGCATGCCGCGGCCGAGCTCCTCAATGATCTCGTAGTTGTTGATGAGCTTCCTGCCGGTTGTGTAGTCGTGCTCGACGTTTGCCTTGTGTGTTCTGGCGGGGAAGGGGGTGTTAGTGGGTGAACAGGTTGTTGGGCTGGGACTGCCCCGCTTGGCCCCCTTGGGTCTCCTCTCTCCGTCGTCTCCCTCATTTCGTCGCCTCTCGTCTCGCTCATGCCTGATCACCACAAAAAAAGACAGATACAACTTACTCTCGAACCTTGTGGCCCTGCAGCGGGTGCAGATAGGGGCTGTTCAAGCCGCCGGGGGTGGCCGTCTCGGAGCCAGGCTGCGACATGTTGTGGCGGGCGAGGATCGGGCTGAAGAGCCCCGGCGACGAGACGGGGGTGCTATTGGAGGTGCGGTGCGAGGCATGGTGCGAGGGCAGCGGCGGCAGGATGTTGTGCAGGCGGGGGTGCGAGGGCCGGTGGAAGGGTGAGCGGTGCTGGTGCGGGTGCGGAGGGTCCATGGCGGGCGGAGAGGGAGGAGGGCTGCGAGGAGTGGGAATCGAGGTCGTGGTGATGGGCGCAGCGGGGGGAGCCCGTCATGCTGGACGGCGGTGTGTCGTCGGGCAATCAGCGGAGGGCGCTGGCTGGAAGGAGAAGGGGAGAGGGGTCGTCGTTCGAGTTCGGCGATGGCAATTGCGATTGCATCAGAGCGCAGCCATAGTCGTTTGTGGGTTGCGTGGGGTCGGCGGCGAGGGTGGCGGCGGGACCGTCGAGGAGGAGGAGGAGTCGCTGTCGTCGTCGCTGAGGTGTTTCGTCTGTTTGTTCGTTCGCTCGCCCAGTCGAGGATGTATGTGATTGTTGTTGTGGTTGTGTGTGTGGTGTGGTGTGGGATGTGGTTGCGGATGTGGGAGGTGGTGGTGGGATGTGGCGGGACAAGTGCCTTTCTCTGTCTGGCCTTGGTTGGGCTCTTGCCTGCCTTTGTGGTGTGTCAGTCGCTCAGTCACTGGCCCCCGGCTGTCGGCGATGTACCACACCAAGAGAGAGCAAGGGAGAGACAAGAAAGACAAGGGGCAGACGGGAAAGACAAGGGGTAGACGGGAAAGACAAAGGGATGGAGCCCTGCACAGTTTTTGGTCGGCTACCGTCGTCGCTAGCGGCTTGTCCATTCGGGTTAGACCTCTCACTCTCAGGAGGTACCTGCTGTCCCTCCTGGCCCTTGCTGCTTGGGTGGGTTGCTGCCGCCTGCAGCGCTGCGGCGTCGGCGGGTCGGGGGCAACTGAGGTCCTCGCTCAGCCCAGTCCCAGCCCCAGCCCAGGGTCCGAGTACTGGGTACCAAGGTACCTCTCAGCACACGATGCTGCGTTTCCGGAGCGGGACAGCGCCAAGCCCAAAACCCCACAGTATGTACCCAGCCCGCCACGCACCGTGCGTCCCATTGCGACCCTGGACGGTGACGACGACGCAAGACAGCGCAGACAGCGAGGGGCAAGAAAGATAGCACAGTGCACCCACCCCTGGGCCCCGTCTCTGCCGTTGTTGTGTTGTGTTGTGTCCGTCTTTAAACCCTCCGAGCAGGGAAGGGCAGCAATTGGCCGGCGTCACGCCCAAGGTGCATCGATAAATAAGTAAAGTCGAAACATGGACAAATCGCATCGACGGCGGGGATGAGCAAGATGGCATCTCATTTCTGTCTGGCCCTGGCGTGGATCTCTCAATGTCCACTCTCCCAACCCACTCCTGCCGACGGACCGACCGCCTGTGGTGCCAGCGCGAAGGCGCCCGACCTCATCTGATGCGCGTACCGAATGAGGCAAGGCACTTTCGTATTTTACCTAACATCACATGTATTTTTTTGCCCGCTCTCTCTTTCAATGCTGCTCGATGGTGTCAATGGTGTCGATTGGTCAGTCGATTGGTAGGTGGATTGGCCCCGAACCCGACACCACCAAGAAACCACAGCCCAGAACGCAAGCCATATCGCCAAGACCCTGGGCCAGACGAAAAAAAGAGGGGCGGAGCTTATCGCGACTAGCCCGCCGAGGAAATGATTGGCGGGGCCTGCCTTGTCTACCCTGGTCGCCAGCCCCTCTTTGCTGCATCCCTGGGCCCCGCAATGGTTTTTGTGCTCCGTCATATTTTTGGGGCAGACTCCAGAAAAAAAGGAGCCCAAAATTACAACATCCACAGTACACAGTATGATCGAGGGGAAAGAAAAGAGACGGAAAACGGGACCGCGGATGTCGACACGAGACGGCTCTGCCCGCCCGCTTCGGGGTCCATCGTCAACGGCTGGTTCGGGTGGAGATGATGGCGGCGAACAAGGGCGATGAGGGCGGGGCCTGGGCATCGTCGTGGAAAAACGACAAGGTCCATCCAATTCCGGAGGTGGGATCAAGCTCAGGCAAGCTTTCCTGAACCCATCTTTGGGTTGGAGTGTGGCGGTTGTTATGGATCAACAAAATCGCTTGGCTCAGACAAGATAGACACGACACGACACTCTGGCGCATCCACATCACAACGGCGGCGGCGGCGGCGGGGTGGAGTCGCTTATTCCTCCTCCTCCCGCTGCCCGACGGCGTGGAGCTGTGAGACAAGCACAGCGCCCAACAAGCAAGCCTGGCTCCGTGATGCGGCAGTTGCGCCACCACCACCACCGCCGTCGCCGCCGCCGGCTATCATCGCAAGAAAGCATTGTGTGCTGCTGTGTGTACCCGTATGTGTGCCCCTCCCCTCGTGTCGCCAGCCCAGTCCGAAAATCAACAACAAACCCGCTCCATCCCTCCACCCCATCCACCCATCGGCGCGGGAACCTGCCTTCGCACGCGCACACCGCAGCGCAGGATGGGAGAAACGCCACAGCCGTCGTCGACACGCCCACCCACCCACCGCCTGGGAACCGAGTTAGTTAGTTACCCACGAGCGGGAAGCTCCGTCCGTCTAGAGAGCATGCTTTTCGCTCGCCCTTTGTTGTTGTGCGACGAACAACCACCCCATGAGTACATAGTAGGGGCAAGGTGGGCGGGAGGACGGCACCAGCTTCCGGGGATCCGATAGATAACTGGTTATCCCATCCCATCGACACAGAAACGAGGCAGAAAAAAAAACATGGAATCAGAAAACCGCAGCAAAGATCTGGTTAGGCACAACAACCAACCACACTCCCGACCAAATCATATCCCCGGTTGGTATTGGGCCGGCGGCCGTGTTCACGGTGCTGGGTACCAACCCAAGCACACAACGACGAAAACCAGCACAACGCCGATGAGCCTCCGCTGCAGCGGCATGGGTTGGATTGGAATTGACCAGGGCCTGGCGGCCGAACATGCATGGGGCAGCCGTTGCGGTTCCGATGGGGACTAGCCTTGTGATACGTAGCTCGGCTTGCCCAAAGGGGGAGAGATATTTGAGAGTGTTCGGCCTGAAGGACCCTCGGGCTGCCGAAACAGTGTGAATGTCTCGATATTGGGATTGAGGGCGGTTTGAGGGGAGGCGGATGCAATGCGCTGCGATGCGATGGCACCCAGCGCGGGTGTCGAGAGAAAAATCCTCTCGCTCGCGGGCGCAAATCCATCTGGGTGATTGAGGCATGCATGGGAGAATAGCCTCTGGTGGTGTGGCTGTTCGGCGGTTGTGTGTGCCTGCGTGGTTCCCTCTCGGCCGTGCCATCCGGATTCTTTGCGCTTCCGGGTACACATCAGGCGAGCGAGCGAGCGCATGCATGCATCTGCTCAGCCAAGCCCAAGCCGCAGCCCCCCCCCCCCCCCCC
>MU855785.1:12310-24084 GCA_033296695.1 Staphylotrichum tortipilum
GTGTTCTGCCACTCCCGTTCCAGGCTTCAGATGACCGCGTCGGGGGATGGTGGCAGCCAGCCCATCGCATGGAACGGGAGTGGCAGAACACGCATCGCGGAATTGGTCGGGGCGGGTGGTCCAGGCCCTTCTCTGTGTTCCCGCTGCGCTTGCTGCATCGCTGAGTGGTTGATGGAACAGAGGCCCTCCCAGCGTCACTTCGCTGCCCAAAAGGCACCCACGCGTCGGGGACCAAGAGCAAACTCTGCTAGTTACGCGAGGGCGGAACGAACAGGTCAAATGCTTTTGGCGATGGGCAGTGGCAAATGAAGGGTTGGCGCCGCCGCGGCAGAGCGAGTTGGGTGGCATGGGCATGGCAAAATGCGATGATGGGATGGATGGTGGTCGATGATGGGAAGACGAAGGGATGGGACAACAACAGAGAAGTCAGCTCATTTGTCGGCAGCATCGCATGTCGGCGTTCGACGAGGCCCTGCTAGGGGTTCTGCTCACAGTGGCAGCCATGAGATCATGCTGATGCCGTGTCAACCCGAAGGTGTGGTTGAGAGAAACACCAGCCGTTGGCGCTGGGCGACATGGCCCAGGAACGAGCGACGGGAACGGAGCAGGGAAGACTATGTGATTGGACGGGAGCAACTTCTCCACCTCGGGACCCCTCTGGGCTACCGCAGATCTTCTTGATGAGAGGCGACATGGGTCTTGAGCTGCCCAACCCACCCCCACCAACCCTGGGCTTCAACATTCAACCCTCACCTCGAGCCCCTCAACTGCCACAAGAGGCTCTTGATCCATCACTCCTACCGACAATTCCCCCATGCTAATCCCCAAACCACACTCCCACCTGATCGCTCACCACAACCCAAAGACCCGGTGACGGCGCCGCCCGCCAGAACACAGCGAGCACATGCAAGCGTCCGTCGTCGCGGCGCCTTGCCCCTCCAGGATCCCTGAACGGGAATGGCCTCACCAACCCCAGCCCCTCCCCTCCCCCCTGGCCAATCACGCGCAGGGTGCGCATGCAGGTCTCACACACCCATTCGTGCACCCTCCTCCCCCTTCTCAGGTTGCGCTGGATGGAGAGATGATGGTGAGGTGACAGGTCGCGCGTGTGAACGCGACTGAACGAAGAGAAAGAAAAAAACGGCACCACGACTTCCGGCGCCTGTTCATGGCACTCACCTCCGCCCGCCCCATGTTCATGTTGGATGCATGCCGATCCGGAGGGCGGGCTCACATCAGCGACCTCATGAAGGGGTGATTGATCCGAATGGCGTCAGCCAGCCAGCCCGTGGAGCAGGCAAGCGCATATTTCCCACTCAGGCTCGCCCAAAGTTGGGGTCCTTCCCATCGTTACACCACCACCAGACCAGGAGGTCCTTTATCTTGAGCCGTGTCTTGCCTTGAATGTCCGCCCGCCTGCCTGCCCAAAACAAAGCACAAGGAAACGGCTGGCTGCGTTGATGAGTGCTGCCATGCTGCCATGCTTACTTAGCCGCCGTTCAAGCCGCATGCCCTGTTTGTCTCGCTGGCTGTTCTCCCGGGAAGGCCTCGATAATGCTGTTGGTCGAGCTCTGTAATTCCCTCCGATCACCCCCCCTGAGGCGTGCCGTTGCTGCGTGCTGCATGGCATGGCGCCAGCTTGCTGCACGGGAAAAGGAAACAGCCACCCAGCCAGACATCCAGACAGACCCCAGACGACGGCCAGGCTCGACGACGGTTTTCTGCAGGGCAATCGCGGCTGCGCAAGTGGCCTGACCAACACCAGGAATTGCACCGATTTGGCCCTGTCCCCATCCCTGATTCCCACACTCACATGCAGGCGATGCAACCCTCCTCGATGCGACGCCTGGGGGGAAGAGGCCACCAGGGTGGCACCGCCGAACGGCCTGGTTGGAGTCCTGGCTCCCCCATCATTTCCCACTTTCCGCCGGGGCTGCTTCAAGGAACAATATGGGAGGGCAGGGAGGGGCATGGAGGGGAGGGAGGGCGGTTCATAATGGTCCCCTGCTATCGCTCGACCGCCGTTGATCTGTTTCCCCTCCCCTCCGTATGCACGTCATATCCGGTCGCCTCCGTGCTAAACGTTAGCACTGGACAGCTGCTTGGTGTAACTAACTCGCTGGCCGTGGATGTGGTCGGCGAAGGATGTGGAGAAACGGGCGCGGCGCGGCTGCTGCTGAGATGCTGCTGTCGCTTTCAGTCCCTCGCAGGCCGCGCCACCGGCTTGCATCTGGGGAATCTCATGTGCAACCATCCATCCTGTCTCATCCCATCCACCGCCGCTACGCTGACTGACTAACCCCTGGGACCCGACCGTTGGATGCCGGTGGTGGTTCATGACTCTTGCGGCCGGGCTGTCAGCAGCTTCACACCTTCACACACCTCTCTCCCAGTTTTAGCCTGGCCTGGTTTTTGACACGGGGCACATGCCAGGACATGTGATCGGGCCTCGACGCAGGATGATGGCGGTGCCGGTGCGGTTGAGGCACCACCAGCCTTTTCCTTTTTCTGCCGTGGTGCTGTCTCAGAAAAAGGCTCCGGCGAGACACGGAAGCGCGGAGGAGGCAGCTGTCGCCGTCGGTCGCCGTCGCCGTCCGCCTGGTGGCACACACCACCACCACCACCATCCAGCACAGCCAGCCTGCTCGCGAGCCAACCAACCAACCAACCCCTCCCTGGCGCTGGGCTGCCTGCCCTTCCTCCTAACCCCTACGTAACAACCCTCCCCAACCCTCCCCAACCCTCCCCGCAGCCGACCCAACCCGCAGCCGACCCAACCCAACCACTCACAACCCCTCCCGGCCTCGCGGGAAGCGAGCGGGCTTGCGCCTTTGGGAAACCCGTTGACCCAGCTTTTCGCCACGCTTTGCCAGCCCCGAGGAGCTGGAATCACACACGATGCGATCCTTCCGCTGGGTAACGAGGCAGCAGGCTAACTGGGTAGCTAGCCCGATCCTGGGATGCGATGCCCGTCACACTTTTAGCGCCGTTTAGGCTTTGAAGGCTTGGATCGTCCTGACCGTGGGTCGTTCCGCGGTGGATGGGAGCAGGGGGCGGTTTCATGCCTTCGGGAGGGAGCAGTCAGTGCTTGGGCTCGGCTGGGGGATCGGAGGGCGGGAGGGCGATGGGTTGGGTTGGGTTGGATTCGGTGCTAAACTAACCTGACCTTGGGATCCTGGGGGCTGGCTCAGGGCGGGGGTGTCGGATATCAGCCACATCGTGATGGGCAAAGGTGAACAAACGACTTATTCAGCGCCATCGCGATTAAAGCGCAACATGGCATGACACACGCTTCTCTCCTGGTATGCCTTCTCCGGCCTGTGTATCGGGGCATGTCAGGAGACGGCGACGCAATTCCTCGCAGTCGCTCAACCCATCAATCCGTCATTCTGTACAAATCAACACAAATGGGAATTAGTGACAGCTACGTTAGTTATCCCAACCGGGAAACGGACAGGAACGTGCACGCATCCTTTCTCCGGCGCGCCTCCGCGCCGTCATTGGCTGCGTGGACGCCACAGCGCAGAGAAAGGGAATCCCGACCGGATGGTTCCTTTGAACCCCGGATTTTCGCAAGCCCCTTCTCCTCCAACGAGGGCCCTGGCTGGCATGGAAGCGCTGGGTTTGATCCATCCTCCGTTTTTCGGTGGGTGATGGATGGATGTACCTATGCACTGTGCTGCTGCGGTTGATACTTGCAGGGTAGAAATTGAACTTGGGTGACACACACCCGGCCGATGCTCGGGATTCGCAACCCTCTCTGTCTCTTTGGGATGACCAGACAGGATGCAACAACAACCTTCGAAAAACAAGGCTGCTTCGGCACGCCGGAAGCCGAAATATGCCGCACCCTCACTGCGACCGATCTGTTTGCAGTTGCTGGTGGTGGTGGTGGTGGTGGTGGTGGTGCAGTCGCAGTGGTGGTGGATTCCCAGGCGGGCCAGGGTTAATACCGCAGCAGCAGTGCAGCGAGCCCGCGGCTGCAGCGCGAGATGCATATCCAACTGTGACTGTGATTGCGATTTGCGATTGCGACTGCATTATCTCTGTCTCGCTGTCTGGTGTCCCGAGATCGATCTGAGCAAGTTTTTGTTTTGTGAGAGCACTTTTTTTTTTTACTTGTTTTTGTTTATCTTGTGTATCTGGTGTGGGTGGTGGTGTGTAACCTATATCTTTTTCTGTCTGTGGGTTGGTGTGTGTCGATGCCCTGCCGTAAGAGCAAGACTGAGCAGCCCTCCGTCCGCGGAGCATGGGGCAAAACAGCTTGGGAGATCAGATACCTAATCGCCGCCGTCCGCCTTCCAAGCCATGGAGATTGCGCTCTGCGAGTACTCTCCCCGCTGGGGCACTGTGTGGACGACGGGGTTGCAGCCAACAGCCTCGCTTCGAGCAGGCAGATGGCTGCTCCTCCGAAAATATCCATTTGGAGACGGGTGATGATGGGCTAAACAACGACAAACCCAGCAGGGCTCAGAGAGCAGACAGACGGTGCTGACCATCAGCATCCCCCGAGAGAAGCCCACCTCGCCTGAGCGAGGTGTGGCTTGGAGAAACCCGAAGAAATGCCAAAAACGGGCTGACTCAGGTTTGGGTGTTGGTCCCTGTTCTGTTCTTGGCAAATGCGGAGAAACAGATGCGCTTGGCTGAAAGGCGGGGGCAGAGATCGGGTTTAGCTCGGCGGAGACCGAGCCAGGAAGCGAGCGGCGATTTGGGCGATGAGATGTTGAGATGCGGGGAGAGGGAGAGGAGAGAGCTGGCTGCGTCAAGGAGGGGGGAGGCAAGGGGAGGGAGGGGGAGGGTTGGAGCTCGTGCGGTGCCATCGATCCTCCCCTCCCTCCTTCGCCGTCATCATCCCCCCCCCCGATCCAGCCACGGAGGACAGACATGCAGTCCTCGCACTGTTTTGGGGTCTGTCTGTTCTGCTTGCCTGGGATATGATGATGAGGATCGGCTCTTGGGCGTGGTGGTGGTGTGGAGGTTGGGGTGGGTTTGAAGGAGCCAAATTAAGAAATCGACGGATTCGTTCGTCGAGTTCCCTCCCTCATTCGTGCGCCGCGCTAGGCTGCTGCTCCTTCAAGTGCGCTCACTAATGACGACGGGCCACCAACAACTGACTGACTGAGTCGTGGGCTCACGAGAACTGGTGACTTTCACAAGCCGTTGGGCGACGGCCTGTCTTGTCTTTGTCCCTGTCTCGCCCCGTTTTGTCTCAATATTCCGCAAGCCACCGACCAACCGATCGACCCTCCGCCGTCCAGCATGTCTTCATCATCCTGTCTCGTGTCTTGTCCTGGGGTCTGGGAGGGAGGGAGGCAAGGCTGTGAGACATGCAAGGGTTTGGGGGAGAAGCCACACACGTTTTGAGAAATCGGGGCAGCAATGTTGGTGGCGGTGGTGCGCATGTTCGGTCAGGGGGTATGAGGGGAGGGGAGGGGAAGTCAAGCAGCAACATTGACAGGCCCGTTTAGAGTTCGCTAGCTGGGATGCCAATAACGTTAGTTCGCAGCAGAAGGAGGGGCTTGAAGGGAGGAGGTGCTGGTCCGGCTGAAACCTCGCGTCGTCTCTTCTCGGTGTGGACGGAGGGCCTGCTTGCTTACTCACTTCCATACCACTCGCTCACCTCGTTCACGCAGACCAAGCCTTCGCTTGTTGGGAGGGTGGTGGCAGACCACCCCGGTCGGGCTGTGATGTGATGAGGGGTTGGTTGTCTTGGTCTGGCCGCGTCCTGTCGCGTCGGTGGTGTGTAAAGGCAGCATCAGTGTGTGTGGGTGTGTGTTCGGCTGACTCCCACTATTGACCTCCAGGGAGGGGCAAATGACGATGGTTCTGGGCTGGTTTCTGGAAGGGCTGGCTGGCTGAGCAACGAGAAGGGGTGCAATACGGGCAGCCTACGGCTGGCCTCCTGCAACCATTCCCTTTCTCCGTCTCCCCTCCCCTCCCCTCCTCGACCACACCTGCAAGATAGCAGATCATGCCGGCTCTGGCAGTCGAAGCTGCAGCTCCCATGCATGCCGGCACCAACCCTCCGCTGATCTCGGAGGCTCAACCAGGACCGTCCGGATGTCTGTTTATTGATGCATGTCTCCCGGCTCCGTGCCGTCGTCGACGACTCAGACCGGGTACGGACATGTCCCCGACGGGTGTTTATACAGAGTACCTAGACCATGTTGTCAATCTATCCATGCACAGTGCCGTCCGCTCCCGTAATCGTGGATCAAAACAGCATGCCCCCTATCCCTCCCGTCCTGTCTCAACTCTGCAAGATGACTGTCCATGTACTATGTACCCTCTACCTCGTCTCAGACCCTGTCTCGCCTCGGCGGGTGTCCTGACCTGCTCTCCCCCTTTCCCACCCGTGCAGGCGCCACTCACGCACCCAGGCCCTGTCTCTCCCCCCTCCCCCTCCCCAGTGCCGTTCTGTTCGGCAACTGTCAAACGCCGTGTGTGTGTGACGGGCTTCCCCCGGGATCAGGGTTGTTCGCAGACACGAGGTTGTAAAAGCCACATACCCTCCGTAACTTACCCTGGCTCGGCCCGGTTGTTGGTGGGCTCGTTGCTCGTGGTGAACAGCAAGAACCGATCACATGCCCCCTGGCTTGAGCCTCTCGTAGCCTGTAGATGGGCCAAAACACCATCAACAAACAGGCACGTCGCTGGATCCAGCCATGGACGTCGGGATAACTCGGCACGAACCCCTCCCGAGGCCGGCGTTTTCCACATCCTCCCTCCATTTCGGTGCCTGGCCTTGCCTTGCCCGGTTATCCGGCGTACGGTGAGCACGCCAGACCATTAAGAAAAAAGGCCGAACAACAGCATTGTGGCAAACGATCGACACACCCGACCAGGGGCAGGTAGGGGGAGGGGAGGGCGGGAAGACAGACACACCTCAGCTCAGCCGATCAGTCCAGACCTGGTCAACTCGTCAGCCGTCTCAGACATTTGCACGCACACATTCCTACCTCCTTATCTCTGAACCTGAACTTGGCCTGAGTCGATGAGGACCCTGGCAGCCGTTTGACGATCACTCACACACACTGCGAGACATGGCTATGTCGAGAGGGGATGGGAGATGGGAAGATCCGGGGTGCATTACGAATCCACTGTGTATGTTCGTCCAGGTGGAAGGAAGGGGGGTATCAATGTGGTGTTGATTGCGGTGGTGTGGTGTACTCTACAGAGCGCAAAATTAGAAGAAAAGAAAGGAAAGAAAATCCGGCTGTTGGCCCATCCCTCCAGTCCTCCAGTCCACCCAGTCCAGTAGCCCTCCAAGCAGAGAAAGAGAAAGGAAAACAAGGAAAAAGGAGACCAGATACCCACAGCACCTCCTCCAACCCCCCCCCCTAAGTGCCTGTCTGATCCCGGTCCCAATCCCGGTCCCGATCCCAGTTCCGATCCTCCCTGCCGGCAGCCGTCCTAACCGGCTTCCTTTTCATGAACCAAAGAGAGGGCAAAGATAAAACTGAAGAAAAATCAAGGCAGAAATTGAATGAAATCCCAGAGGAAAAAGCAGTATGAGCATGGCGTGGGCCGCAAGGCACTCCCTCAGGCTGGTTTGCTGTGGGTGATAATGTGCGATGCTGGTCTGGCCAAGGCACTCCCACTCAGTCTTGCTTGCTGATGGGTGATAGTGTGCGATGATGGCCAGGGCACTCCCTCAGTCTTGCTTGCCGATGGGTGATAGTGTGCGATGATAGCCTGGTCAAGGGACTCCCTCAGTCTTGCTTGCCGATAGGTAATAGTGTGTCTGTGTGCCTGTGCTGCTGTCTCCTCCCGGTTGGGTGACCTTGTCCTCTGCTGTCCAAGTGCTTCCAAGGTGGATACCGTCGTCGATATGTACTGGTGGGCGGCTAACGTCGTGATGGCTTCCCAGCAGTGGTGTTCCAAAGAGGCCACCAAGGAGATCGCCAAGGAGATCGCCAAGGAGATGGGAACATCCTGTCGACCCAGACCCAGAATGAAAGATCATCGTGTCGTCGTCCCGGTGGTCGAGCTCTGTTGTTGACTCTGCTGAGCAATGCTGGCATGGCGAAGAAGGGGTATTAGGTGCTGTGCCGTGCATGCCGTGGGAAGCTGAGTCAAGTTGAGCTCTCTGGTCTCGAGGCCAATAATGAGCAGTCCCTGTAGAGATAGACGAAGGGGAAAGCAAAGAAAACCCGGAAAACAAAGACCAAAGAGTGAAAACCGGAGGCGCCGGAATGAACGAAATCTCTCCCAAGGCCGTCCTCTTCACTGCCGGGTTGTTGCCAGTCCCTCTGTCCCAGGTGGACTTCGTAGCATCTGAAGATTAGATGCCAGGAAGAGACCGAGAGGGCAAGAGACGAGGTAATGACCAGCCCCGGTATCAGACGATCCGCTCATTGTTGTCCGCTCACAGTCGAACCCACCGACTAAACCTGCCCGACCGAACCTCAAAGCACGAAAAAGCAAGACCTAAGACCGACCGAAAGAACACCCAACCGACCGACCCCCTTCAGGAGACCAAGAGAGAGGCTCAGTACCTCATCACCAGCACGCCCGCCTTCAAGATATTCCGCACGTCCACATCCACCTTGCCATTACCGCCCGTGCCCTCACCACGCACAACCCTCACCGTCACAGCAGGCGTCGTACATAGCGTCACACGAATATGCTCCTGCTGCAGCGTGCGGCGGTCTACGCCGCAGTCGACGGGCTCGTGGCTATCCGCCGCAAAGCGCGCGCCGTGCTCGGCCCAGCTGTACTGCAGCGACAACCGGCGGCTGGGGGAGGGGGGCATGAGGGTGTGCATGCGGGTGGACAGGTCCCAGGCCGCGGCGGTAATGGTAAAGAGGTCGTAGAAGGCCTCGTTGGAGAGGGAGGTGGCGGAGGGGGGCTTGGCGGGGTTGGTGTTGGAGGCTGGGGGCCCGGTGGGTTTTGGGATGCGCTTGGGCAGGAAGGGCGCCACGAGGGTTTTGAGGTATTGGTGGTGCTGGGTGAGCTTGAAGTTCTTGAAGGGGCCGGACTCGGTGCCGGAGGCGAGGGAGGTGAGCAGCGTGGTGCGCCGGTCGAGAAGGGCTTGACGCTCGACAGATCGGGAGGCTGGGGAGGGGGGATGTTAGTTTGGTGAGTCCATGATGGAGGAGAGAAAGAGGGAACGAAAGATGAAACAGGGAAAAAGAAAAAGAAACTCACGGTCAAGCACCTGCAGGCGCTGGTCGACCTTTGCAACCTCCCCGCCAACCTGATCGACATACTCCTTCCAACCACCCTCACCAAACACAAAGGACATCACATACTGCAGCACCAGCCGCTGCAGCAAGTACGGCCTCGACTCGCGGTCATTCAGCAGCCTAACCGCATGCTCACCAGGGTAGTTCTCCCCCACGCCCCAGGCAGCGCGGCACATGAGCTCCCAGACCTGCGCGTTGGCCTCGGCCGTGATGTGCGCCTTCCAGTCGCCCCCGTGGCCGATGCGCGGCAGCTCGTAAAAGTACGACCGGCAGAAGCCGTACACGTGCGCGAACAGTGTCTGGAAGTCCTCGGCCCACTTGAGGCACTCGGCGTCGTCGCCCGCGCCGTCAGTGCGCAGCAGCGTGCGCGGCACCCCGCTCGCCGTGGTCGCCACCGCCACCGCTTTCGCGTTCGCGTTCGCGTTGCGCTTGCGCTCCTTCTCCTTGGGGCTGCCCGTCTCGGCGATGGTCTGCGCGCGCGGGGTGCGGCGCGAGGCGGTGCCGCTGCCGGGGCCGCTGCTGGGGCTGGGGCCGGTAAAGGTGATGGAGGGGGGCATGAGCGCGGGGGGGCGGTTGGTGTTGGTTGCCGTGGTGATGGCAGCCTGCACCATGGCCGAGTGCGTGGCCCCTGGGGCGGCGTTGGAGGGCTGGCGCATGTGCTGGTAGTGCGCGAGGTGGGCGGCAGCAGCCGCCGACTGCTGCGCCGTCATCGGGAAGGGCGCATGGTTACCGCTGGGGCCGCCGCCGTGGTGGGGAGCACCGGGATAAGGCCCGCCGGGGTACGGAGCGCCGGGGCGGAAGCTGGCGCTGGCATGCACGGGGCGCGGGACGAAATGGGCCTGGGCGAGGGGGTCAGTCGAGACGTGGGCGCCGGTGATGGTCTCGCTAACAGAGCGGCTCGCGGCCTGCTGGTTGCCGGTCGTCTGTGAGGGGGTAGACCGCTGGCTGATGGAGGGGATGCTCTGGTGAGCGCGTCGATTAGGAGGCGGCGCAAATGTCTGGCCGCTGAGGGGGGTCAAGACGCGGCCCTGGCTCTCCCGGGTGGAAGGACGCTCGTTGGGGTCGTTGTGGACGTTCATCCACAGGCTGCGCTTGCCGTTGACCTGCTCTTGGAGGATCTGCGAGTGCTTGTCAGCAACGAGCTGACGGACGGGATGTCCCAAGGTGAGTGAGGCCTGCTTACCGTTCGAGCCATCTCGTTCTGGCGGAGTTGCTCCTTGAGGAACTGTGATGCCACCGTCAGTCACCATCAATCCATGACGCAAAGAAGACTGACACGTACCTGAATAGCCCTCAGATCTTCATCGGCCCTGCCCGCCAAACCCGCGAGCACCCTCTCGGCATTCTGCGCGCGCTCACGGGCCTCGGCCACATCGCTCTCGAGAGCGCGGACTCGGCCCTGGTCACCGCCGCTGCTGGCACGCTTGAGCTGCGTCGAAAGCTCGTCGACGGCCTCGCCCATGCGGCCCATGGTCTTGACAAGCTCGTGGACGTCAAAGTCGAACGAGCAGAGAAAGTCGTGCGGGACCGTCTTCTGCGCGTACAGGCCCTGGCGTAGCCCCCAGATGCGCGACTGCATCTTGCAAGCGAGCTCGCGGTGGAGCTGGCGGAGGGAAGAGGCAAGTTAGCCATGGCCGGTAGGGTCAAACAGGACGGATGGAGGAATTGAAACCGAGAACGGGGGGGAGAGCGAGCGTCTTACCTGCTGCCTGGGGTGCAAACCCTCCTCCTCGGGATCAGGCTTGATGGCCTGCAAGGCGTTGAAGAAGGCGAGAGTCGACCCGCCCGGGGGAGCAGACGGACCACCAGCACCCTGGGGCGCCATTGGACCGGCGACTCTGCCTCCCTGAGGAGGACCTTGGAGGCGGGCGGGCAGACTTGGCTGGCGCTGAGCACCAGCACCTGCGGGACCTGCGGAAGCAGCAGACCCAAAGACGACACCCCGCGCCTTGGCCTCGGCGGTGCTCTTGATGAGCGCGTCCAGGGCCTCTTCGAGCGCCCTCCTGGACGCGATGGTCGGGTCGGGTCGGGGAGGCTGAGGCCTCGACCTGGTCGCGTTGGCCGCGGACTTGCCTTGGCCGGGCACGATGGTGGGGGAGGGGGCGAGGCGATGGTTGCCACCGCCGTTGCTGGCAATACGAGCGGCCGAGGGCATCTCCTGGCGACGCTGCGAGGGCGCGCCGCCTTGCTCACCCGACGGACAGCCTTGGTTGCGGGCGCCGCCGCCGGTGCCGACAGCCTTGGTGCTGTCGCCGCTGCTGTTGTTGCCACTACTGCTGTTGCTGTGGCTGTTGTTGTTGTTGTTGTTGCTGCTCCCGCCACCATCGCTGGTGACGGGGCTGCCCGTGTTGAGGCGGACGCCGCCCATGGTGCTGCCGCTCTTGCGGGGGCAGAAAAGAGAAGAAGAGGGCGCAGCGAAGAGGGCCGCGAGAGAGGAAGCCGGCGAGGGAGGCAGAAAGCAAGGGCGGCGAAAGGCAGAAGCCGAGGACGAGGGCGGAGAAAAAAGAAGAGAGAGGAGCAAGAGAGGGAAAAGAGGAAGAGGGCGACCTTGGGGTGGTCGATGGGGGAAAAATCTGCTGGCGGCAG
>MU855786.1:0-24065 GCA_033296695.1 Staphylotrichum tortipilum
AAAACCGCCTGCTCGCGGCGGCGGCGCAGCATTGCCTGCTCGTCAGCGAGAAGGCCTGTAGGTTGCTGCGCCTCCGGCGGCGGGAGAGATGCTCGTCGTTGTCGTCGTCGTAGTCGTCGTCGAGGTAGTCGCATATACGACTCAGAACGAGCCACGGGAGCGTGTCGAGCATGGCCGGCATTGTTTGTGGACAGGGGTTGTGGAACAATATTAATAAAAACAAGAAAAACCTGCTTGTCGAAACCCAGAGTCGAGTCGTTGAGGAGACGGGTCCACGATTCGAATAATTAAATCAGTTGGCCATAGGATGGGATCTCAACCCCCCACGCCGCCCCGCTTTGACCCCTCAGCCACCTCCGGGCAGGTCAGCTGCCTTGCCTTGACGGAAGCCATATGATGATTCCAGCCATAGAATAATCCAGTTGCGCTAGGGGAGTCGAGTTGCTATAACAAGTCTACCTAGGCAGGTACTGTCATAACATGTATTACAGCTGATAACCCCTCGCTACGCCCCAAATCCTGGCAGAACAACAACAACAACAACAACAACAACAACAACAACCGCCCCCTGAACAACACTCAAGCCAGCTCCAGTGCGGGGAACAGCGATCTGGGTACCTTGCCACCCCTGGCCACCTCCTCATCCGCCTCAAACTCCTCAATCGGATCGCTGCTGTAGTTGGGGAGGGCCCGGATATCCGCCCGGCCGTCATCCGCGCGCTTCCTGGGCCGGCCTCTCCTCCGCCGCGTCAGGGTGATCCCGGGGCGCGACCCTGTGACGTGCACCGGCTGCGACAGGTTCGAGCGGCTCCCCACAAAAAGCTTGGGCTGGGCGAAGCGGAACTGCTGCTCTCCTACAGTTCCTGTTTCACTGGGCGCGGCGTCGGACCGAGGTGGTGCGACGGCCATGGACGATGTCATGGAAAGCGCGCCGGTGTTGGATTCTGATGTGCCGCTCTCCACCTCTTCGGATCCTGGACCGGTGCTTTCGGTTTCTTCGAAGACTGGTCCGCTACTCTCTGTCTCCTGAGGCACCGAACCTTCCGCGGTCGGAGGGCTCCCGACGTCTGACGCACTGCTGGTTCCAGCATTGACTTCAATGCTAGGTGCTCGGAATGGGACATCTGAATTGTCTGGCTCGGAGTCCATCTCATTCGATGGAGGACGGAGAACGGTTTCCATACTGTTCCAAGCGTCGGTTGGGGCGTCGGTTGACTTAAAGTTGCCGGTTGATTGTGCGTCTGTTGACTCCAAGCTGTCGGATGACAGAGCGTGTCTTGACTCGAAGGCGTCGGGATCAGGCTTCGTGTAACGCGTGCCGATTGTTGCAATATTGCTCACGACATCGCACTCCATCTTGACCTCTGATGACTGTGGAGGGTCCGATGGGTGCAGTGTTCGCACTGCCTCATGTTTTGCTTCCTCGAATGCCGCCTTGACGACCTCATCACTGCCCTCGTTGCCAAAGAGGAATGTCTTCCACGCCTCATTGGGATCGCTCCCTTCTGAGTCCTTAGGAATTTGGTGTGTGGTCGGAGGAGGCGGAGAAGATGGGTGGCTTGTGGGCGCAAGATGCAGACTCGGCGGAGAAGATGTGTGACCGGTGGGTTCAAGATGCAGACTCGGCGACTCTGCATTGCTGATCACGACAGTCTCAGGCTCGGGGCTCTCGGTAGCGACTTGCCCATTGCTTTCGGTGCGGGTAGGAGAACAGCGGGAGCTGGCTCGAGAAAGCATTTGTTCTTGGTGACTGGCGCCATCGGTATCGTAGTCCTGTACGTTCCCAGCAACCCGAGCACTTGGAGGGCTGTGAGGGACCGGATCGCCGCCCCGCTCAAGCCGCCGAAGTCTCGCCACGAGCTCCTCGTACCGGAAGAGGATTTCTGAAGAGTCGCTCGAGGAGAACAGTTTTCCCTTGTCCCGAGATTCACGAGAGCCGTTCTGGTGCTGCTCGTGGAGAATCGGGCGCCGGACTTTGGGTAACGATGGGAGACGAGGTTGCTGAGGTTGGCGAGTCTCGCTGACCCCCGGGCTGACCCTGTAATCTAGCGACTTCCGGCTCCCTTCGACGGCGACGTGGCTGCTCAAAGGGCTGCTAGGCTGGCCCAACCACCCATAAATTCTGGCGTTATCGACCTTTTGCGAAGGCGGGACCGGTGAGACAGCGCGCCCAACCTGTGCGATCGCGGTGCCGGTATTCTCCGAGTCAAACCGCTCCCCCAACCGGTACAGCACGCCGGGAACCGGCCGTATCGAGAGCGGGTGGGAAATCGTGGGAAAGGAAGTGGCCAAGATGCGGCCTTCAGCGTCGCTCGAGATGCAACAACGTTGATCATCCCTCGCGCTCTGGTCGCTGGAGTACTGTCTCATGGGGAGCGAAGGCCACGCCAACGCGTCGACCGGATTAGGTGCGGGTAACGGCACCAAATCGCCTATCAAGATGTGAGCACCATAACCAGCCGTAGGGGGCAACATATGCCATACCATCTCTGCTCCCTAAAACCTTCTCCTCGTGTGGGCAGTGCCCAGCTTCAACCCGTGAAGTGCGGACGGAAGGTGAGGCAGAGGCGTTCGACCTGGCGACGCTGGAGGTGGCCCCTAGCCGCCTGTCCTGGCTGCCGATTTGGATCCTCACATCGTGACGGGCGAGGTCATGGGCATGCTGCTTCTTGCGTTTGGCAGCCTGACCGTCGACGACGATGTGCGAAGGCCTTTTTCTCGCGCCACCAGGAGCTCCAATCGCACTCCCAGCGGCACTTCGACTTTGTGTCCCCTGGCTTGGAGGCGCTTTGGCGGAAGTGCGAAAAGGCTCGCGGATGGTCCCCTAGTCCTTCCTTGCGAGCAACTTTTGCCTCATCCGCTCGAGCGCCGCCTCGTCATACTGGATATCGGGGGCAGTGATGCTGACCCCTTCTGCCCGTTCCTGGAAGAAGCGACTGATTGTTGGCAAAGGCGTGTCTTCTGGCTCTGGCGCAACAGCTGGCCGTTTCGTGCCTGACTGGGTCTTCCGGAGGTTGGGTGTGTGTGAGTTTCGGCGGCGGCGGCCAGAGGACGAGCCTGATCTGACGGACGAGGCGCGGGAGTGTTGGGACGAGAGCGAGCCAACCAGTTGGGAAAGGGAGGCTTCCGCTGCCTTGGCCTCAATGGCCCGGACACGAGCGCGGGCGAAGTATTCCTTCTGGCGTTGGAGGGCGGGATTGACCTTGCGCAGGCGGCCGCGGTTGTGGCGGTAGAGGGTGCCTTCGGTCCAGTTCATGGTGATGGTAGCGGCGTGGGTGTTGGGGATGTTAGCCTGGCATTCCAATTACAGCGAGCGGTGGAAGAGAGAGCGCATGGCGAGGGGGCGTGGAATTTCCATCACTTTTTTTTTTTTTTTTCGCAGAACTTGAGATGCTCCTTCCATGGGATGAGCAGAGGGTTGTTTACCGTCCATTGTGCCTGCCGTCGATAGCCGGGATCGTGATATCACAGACCCACTTAATTTCAGGACCCCGCGGAGCGATTTCGCTGGCTCTCCCTTGCTCCGAGCACCTTCAACCCCACGGACATCCATTGCCTCAACCTCAGACATCCTCCATGCGATCACCAGCCTGGAGGGCATTCGGCGTGCTCCCAGCTTCAGCACCAACCTCACTCACACGTCCATTCTGCTGCCGCCTCCTCTCATCCCAATCGCGTCCCAAACCCGCACCGTTACTCCTCATCCCCCTCCTCTCCCCCGGCACCTTGAGCAGACGCACCATGGCATCCTCAACAACCCCGCGCCCCGTGCTCAAGCAGCCCGTCAGGCTCGCCTGCGTGCAGCTCGCCTCGGGCGCCGACAAGGCCGCCAACCTGGCCCACGCCGCCATCAAGGTGCGCGAGGCCGCGGCCAAGGGCGCCAAGATCATCGTCCTGCCCGAGTGCTTCAACTCGCCCTACGGGTGCGACTACTTCCCGTCCTACGCCGAGGAGCTCCTTCCGTCCCCGCCCACACCCGAACAGTCCCCCTCCTTCCACGCCCTCTCCGCCATGGCCCGCGACAACGCCGTCTACCTCGTCGGCGGCTCCATCCCGGAGCTGGTGACCACCCCCACCACCACCTCGGGGGAGGAATCCAAAAAGACCTACTACAACACCTCCCTGACCTTCTCCCCCACGGGTGCCCTCCTCGGCACCCACCGCAAGATCCACCTCTTCGACATCTCCATCCCGGGCAAAATCACCTTCCGCGAATCGGACGTGCTCTCCCCAGGCAACTCCCTCACGCTGCTCAACCTCCCCGAGTACGGCCTGCTGGCCGTCGCCATCTGCTACGACGTGCGATTCCCGGAACTAGCAACCATCGCCGCCCGCCGCGGCGCCTTCGCGCTCGTCTACCCGGGCGCGTTCAACCTCGTCACGGGGCCGCTGCACTGGCGCCTCCTGGCGCAGGCGCGCGCGGTGGATAACCAACTGTATGTGGCGCTGTGCAGCCCTGCGAGGGATTTGAAGGCGAACTATCATGCGTGGGGGCATAGTCTAGTCGTGGATCCCATGGCGGGAGTGCAGGTGGAGGCCGGGGAGGGGGAAGAGATTGTGCTGGCGGATCTGGAGGGGGGGAGGATTGAGGAGGCAAGGAGTGGGATTCCGTTGAGGGAGCAGAGGAGGTTTGATGTGTATCCGGATGTGAGTGAGGGGGGTGGTAAGGTGGGGGGGACGTAGGGAGCGTGTGTGTTGTGAGGGTACTTGAGTGTATGTCGGCGTGTATACGTCGATGAGTTCAAGTCCCCGTCATAAGTATGGTGTATGTACGGATACACGGGATGAGTGAGGGTGAGCTGCATGAACGAGCGCTGGCGTGAGTGAGTGTGAGATATACGTCCACAGCATGAGTGTGAGCGGTGTGTAGGGCAAGGTGTGTGTGATGGATATTGGCAGCATGATAAGTGGCCAGTGGTGTGTAGGGCAGGTGTGGTAGTTTACTCCGTAGACTCGAGTATGTGTCGTGGATGTGCCTATGTGTGTGGGAGTGAGTCCGGGGTGGGATGTGATTTCCAGCACAAAAGTGATGTCCGCTGGGATGGTGTATATTCGGATCGCCGTGGTGTATAGTCGAATATGTGTGGCATCTTCTCCTCTCTGCGTGGCGTGTGCCTCAGACGCGCAAGGTGCAGCTGTATGCATCGACATATCAACGTTTTGCATCCGTGCGCCGTCACGCACCCTTCAACAACAGCTGTAAATCTGGAAGGAGGAAAGCCTGTCTATTTTTTCTAGGCCCTTGCCCCTATCCAGCCAGCCAATTCTCCCAGGCCAGTCTCCGTGGCATGCCACTTCTTGGTGACAGACTGCCAGTCTAGCTTATCCGGCGCCGTCCCAACGCTCGCTGCACCCCTTCTCCTTTTTTGGTCGGCCCCCTTACGCCGTCATAAGCACAAAATCCAGGCGTGAACCCAAGGGTCCTCAACCCGTTTCCATCCCCGCCACAACCGCCAACCTCACTCATTGCAGAGCCTCCTCGGCAAAGGTGGGCAGGACGAAGCTGGCCTTGTGAATCTCCGAGTTGTAGTACCTGCACAGCTTGCGCTCCTCCTCCTTGGACCACGAGCGCATGGGCACGCGGACGTTGCGGTTGGCGTCCTTGGTGCAGACCATGAAACCGATCTGGCCCGACGGGTAGGTCGGGATCGTCGTGTAGGCGTACTCGGCCACCGGGAAGATCTCGCGGCAGTCCTTCTTGAGCTGGGCGATCAGGGGCAAGTGGAGCCATTGGTTCTCGGCTAAGGGGTTCGCAAGCGTTAGTCGGCCTGCGGGCTTCAGGGGATGGTAGTATCAGGAGCGGACAAAAGTAAATAAACGAGATTCTTTAGGAAAAGATGAGCAAGGAAAGGAGAGAGACGAAGAATCGACTCTCTGGAAGAGAAAATAACGAGAAACGTTATCGCATGGGAAAGCCGAGACGAACTACCACTTGGTAGCCTCCTGAGCGTTGACGCAAGGCTGGAGTCAGGCACGCGGGGTGCCTCGCCCGGAGAAAGAGGAAATTCCTCCCAGGTCTCGACTTTCTTGAGCAAATGAGACATACAACCTTGGGTGGTGATGACGCCGCCCTCGCGGAGGGCGTCGTGGAGAAGCTGGAAGTAGGGCTTCTGGAAGAGGGACTCGGCCGGGCCCTCGGGGTCCGACGAGTCGGTGATGATGACATCGAAGGTGTTCTTGTAGTCGTCGAGGAACTTGAAGCCGTCGCCGATGTGGACCTTGGCCTTGGGGTGCTTGAAGCCCTCAGACATGTGGGGGAGGTACTGCTTGGAGAGGCGGATGACGGCCTGGCGGACGTGTTAGCGGTTGGCAGTCATCGACCGTGTCCAAGGTCCAGTCCAGCATACCTCATCAATGTCGCAGAGAATGGCCTCCTCGACGCACTCGTGCTTGACAACCTCGCGGAGGACACCGCCGTCGCCGCCGCCAATGACCAGGACCTTCTTGGGGTTGGGGTGCGAGTTCATGGCGAGGTGAGTGATCATCTCCTGGTACGAGAACTCATCGCGCTCAGTGCACTGGATGACATTGTCCAGAACCAGGACGTTGCCGTGGTTGGTGGACTCGAAGATCAGGACATCCTGATACAAGCTCTTCTCGTGGTGCAGCACCTTCTTGACCTGGAGGGTCATGGCCTGGCCTGGAGGAGGGGGTCAGCATCAGGGGGGTGGTAACCAGGGGCTGGAATGTTTACTAACCTGGCCACATCCCCGAGATCTCACGGAACCACCCATCTGTGTGCATGTGCATCCCCCTGGTCAGCAGAGTTCCTCATAGTTGACAACTTGGACGAGCCCGGCTGCGCCAATGCGGCGGGCGTCATCCTCGGGGACCGGCTCGTGTAACGGGTTTGTTGGATCCCTGGCGAGCTGCGAACTGCCGTCCACCACACGCAGCCCGTGCGAGGCACAAGACACGGGCAGGCAGGTTCGCGGGGTGGTGACACAAGAGGCTAATGAGCCGCTCGGTCCCTCCCCCCAAGGCCAACCCACGCCGTTCAAACCAACAACAGCCAGACCACGATCCAACAGGCAGCTAGTTGCTGGCCAGCCAGGCCTCGGTAGAGTTGGGGTTCGGCATTTCGGTGGCGGCGTGGCCGGGGAGCCCCGAGAAGGAGGCGTCTGGGGTGCACGGATATGTATGTCGACACGTCCAGGCTGGGGGTGGTGGTGGTGGATGGCGGGGTAATTGGATTTTGGTCACGGCGCCTCGCATCATGGAGGGGTCGACGGGCAAGGGTCAATCACAGGCAGCAGGAACTCACCCTTGATGGTAGCGTGCGTGATGTCACCCATGTTTCTGGTTTGGCTGAGGAGAAGGGCACTTGCGGATGCAAAGGGGCGCGAATTGACGAGGAGGAGACGTCTTGAGCAGAGTTGAACCAGTGATGCTGGCGTGAAGTGAGCAAGGTGAGTGCAGCGGCGGCGGGGTAAAGTTTGTGCACCCGCGAGTCCTCGAACAGCAAGCATGTGCGACCTGGAAAAGTGGCAGAATTTTTTTTCTCGGTCCCCCGCCCTCAAGCCGATCCGATATGAGCGAATAAAAACGTGGTCAACCCAGCAAGAAACCCGGGAACCAATGATGCCCAAACTGTGGATAGCTTGGGCGAGCTCAGGGAAGCTTGGGAGAGCTGCGGTGTGTTATGGACCATCCTGAGGCAATTCATGGTGAAGCTTCGAGTTGCCCGTCTCACTCACCCCCGCCGCCGCCACCGCGAACTGACCGCGCCACGGCCACGGCAAAGTCCCGGGTTAGCTTCTTTCCACAGCAATCGGCCTTCTCCGAGTGCTAGGTTTCAAGAAAGGACCAGGGATCCGTTTCGAGCAATTGTCGATGCCTGCAAAATAATTTGGTAAACTCGGTGTTCCCGACCAAAAGGAACAATTAAAAAAACATTTCGAGGATCTGTCTCCAACAAGGGCAACCGGCGTCGGAACAGGGCGCCGGCAGCCCGCCTCGAGGGTCGGCGCTCCCGACAGCGGAAAGACGGCGCCCAGCGCCGTCCAGCTGCTGCGCCTCTGTCCAGCTCAAGCCCACGGCTTGAGGCGAACCAGCGCCAAGGCGATCCCTCGCCCAAAATGACCAAAGCGTCCCCCAGCTTCCCTTGCCTGCAGCATTCCAACAGCTCGGTGGCGAATCGAATGAATCGACGACGGCGGCGAACCAGCCAAAGGCAGCGCGCACAGATCCGTTGTTGCGGCCAGATGGCATTGACGACTCCGTGCGCGCAGTTGAGAGGGTGCGCGCGAGCGCCCGCTACCGAGGTCTGCAGAGCCCTGGGAGAGGGAGTGGCTTCGTCACTTGTCCCAGAAGAGGGAAAGGACTTCGCATGACGGGCGGCGCCGCGGATCAGGTTCGACACGAGGTTTTCGAGAAGGCGGCTAATAGCGTATGGCCAGCCTCAACCATGGTTCCGTATTTTGACGTGTGGGTGGGTTTTTGGCGTGGTGTGTCTTGGTGTCTCTCGACGCTGAGAGAGCTCGGGCTTCGGCTTGTACCCTTGTTGCAAAGATACAGGTGACTATCCCTTCTCGTGAAGGTGCATACATAGTCGTAGGTAGGGTCCTGTGTCAGTCATTGTCATGTGCTAGCAATAGGTGGGGGTCGGTTGACGCTTTGCAAGTCGGGAGCTGATTGCAACAGACAGCAACCGACTCCATGGTCATGTTTACATCCGACAACAAGCGTTTGGGCGTCCACCCCCTTTCTCTTCTGCAACGGCCAGCTTCTGCCGAAACGGCATCAACAAAGGGCGGGGGAGGGGAACTGCGCCCCCGCCTGCAGAAATTTGATATCACCCTCAGTGCTGCGGGCGGCGGTTTTATCGAAGGGGCGGGAAGAGAAGGAGAGAAACCTTCTGCACCGACAGGTTGCAGGAACACCAAGCCAAGGTGACCAGTCGTTGTCCCGCTCGCCTGTTGTTTCAGCCCCTCGGTGTTGATCAATGCTCCTTTTGGGACACATGCAGCTACCGCGAGGGAAACTGTGTCCAGAACCTCGGTTACCGCAGCTGCTCGCTCTGCTGAAGATTTGTCACTTGAAAGAAAAATTCTTCTGAAAGACAGAAAAAAAGACAACACCCGAAGGAGACAGAGAGAGGGGTCTTCGGTTCCGAACTCCACGGCAAAACAGCGCAAGTCTGGCGCCGTTGGTTTCGGCGACAGACAGACACCAACAACAACAACAACAACCGCGTGTCCCCTTGGTCAGAAGCGCCTGCATCGCAGCTGCAGGCGCCCCAGCTTGAACCAACAACGAGAGAAACTGGCTCGCCGGGCGCAAGCCGCGTGGCGGGGCCGGCGCGCCAGGAGAAGCAGCTGTGTGGGATCGCGTCATGGCAAGAGCTGCCGCCAACAGCCCGCCGCTGCCCGGTCCTGGTGCAGGTCGGTAGGGCGCGACTGGCGGCCAGGCTGACGCAGCTGGTTCCGCACTGTAGTTATTACCACCCGCTAAAACGCGACTCTCTCCAGCGGGCTGTGCGCTAGCATTCAGCGGGGCTGCCGCTAGATGTTAGCGGGTGGCCCCTACTGAAGTTTCAGGCTGTCATTGATTTCCCCGATCGCGCACAGTACCGACTGCACAGCGCGGCGGGAGGTCCCCGCACGGACATAAAACCCAGCCTGCAGCGGGCTGGTAGTTCGCGCTTGGCAGCGCTTGGGCTTTTGCTCGATCGGGCTAAGACGCCATCTTGTTACCGAACTCTTCCCAAGCTCGCCTTATCTAGTTAGCTCCCTGTGGCGACGGGCCAAGAGACAACTGCGTCAGCTATCGAAAACGCGAGTCGAATGGAGAAAAAAAGAAACAAGAGACGACAAGGCGGCGTGGCGGCGGGCGTGGATCGGAAAGAGATAAACGAGGATGGGTATCTGTAACTAACGCTGCTGGCCTCAGCCCCCAAGGCGTCCATCCCTCCACGCGGGATATCCGGAGCTAAAGGGGGGGACCCAGCTTGCCTTGTCAAGTCTTGAAGCGATGGGTATGGTGAAACTGTCATCGCGGGATACGCTCAGTTTAGCCGGTTCGAAGCCCGCAGACGGGAATGTGTGTCTGTGCTTCAACTTCTCTCGCCAGCCGCATCCGCGGCCCTTCGAAGCAGGGTCCGCGATTGGCCCGCGCCGTCCCCCGGCCGCGACCCGCAATCTTCACCTCTTGTCGGCCTAACGACCATGCACATCGTTCCCAACCTACGGGTTTTTTTTTATCGGGGCGGGAACAGGGGGGTAAGGTGGTAGTGGCAGTGGGTGGTGGTGATGGTTGTGGGATGGAGGGGGGGGTATGGGCGGATCGTTTCTTCGCGGCGCGAGAATCCCTCTTTACCGAGATAGATGGCACCTTCGTGCAGCAGCCAACGGTTGCATCCAGCAGGGCAGGTTTTCAACAAACAACATGTCCGGGAAGGATCTCGAGCTGTGAGGGAGGGCGGGCAGGATGGACAGGTTGGCGGCAGGAAGGCCGTTGAAAGGACGAGCCGGCAGTTGGCACAGACGCCAACCTTCGTAATCTGGGGCGGTCCCCCCCAAGGCCAGACAAGAAGCCCATCACAGATGCTGTCACAGGCCAAACGCATACGAAGCCTATCGTTCGTCGCCCGCCCACGCTATTCACTGATTAGTTAGCTGCTGCTCGTGGCTCCCTGGACCCAGCCAGACGCACGTCAGTCCTGCTCCAGCCAGCGCCGTCTGTCTAGCTGCACGCCAGCGACTCCACATTTCGTATGCCCACTACCGCAATGGGGGGTTGGATGGCAGCAGCAGCAAGATGGGGGCGCAAGGAGGAGGAGTGGCAGGAACAGGAGGGGGCCGGCGGCCGCAGGGGTGCCGACCCGGATCCCAGGGGTTCGATTTCGGAGCCAGCAGAGAAATCGGCGAAGCGATGGTACCCCGTTGTGAGGATTTGGGGCCATTTTAGTTGGGATCGACACCTCTCCGCCGTTGGGACCCGCGTGGGCGGGAGAGCCCGATGGAGCGAGCCGGTTCTTGCGGTGGTGGGAGACGGTAAGGGGGCGAACTTGATCTCGGGGTTTTCGAGCTGCTTGGGGACGGGGACCGGGGGAGAGGGAGGCAAGGCGAAGCTCGCACGGTGGCGGCAGCAGCTGCGGGCGAGGGTTTGGCGGCCACGCTGCGGGCGGTGGCGTGGCCTTCGGTGGTGGTGGTGGGCTTGTGGGCGTGGTGTGTGCTCCCAAAAAAAAAAAGAGGCGCCGAAACGAAAGAAGCAAAGACGCGGACCCATCCCTCTGGGGAGAGACACGGGATGAGGTGTGGGCCGGGTCTCCCCTTGCTTCCCGCGTAGCAGCGCCCGGGCAGGGGCCCCCGAGGAAGGCATGCCTGTGCATGGGTTCCAAGGTTCCAACTGGCATGGAAGGGTTCATGGGTCTGGACATGGGTGGACATGGATGGGGGGCATGGGCATGGGCATGGCCGTCGTGGGTCTGTCTGCCATGAGCCCGGCTTGCGTCTGGTTGGCGGGAAGCCATGCACAGCAGCACAAATGAATAACGTCGGTCCGCGTCGAGCCTGTGCTGCCGGGGCCTGGTGTGTGCTACTCTGTACATACCTACTGCCTGCCCGCTTCTCGGTCTGTCTGCTGTCACCTCCTCCAGATCCCCAGATGTCCATGCGCCGGCTCTGACCTCTCGATTCTGACCGTCCCTTCTTATGCTTCGCCGCCAAGGGACTTACAAATACCCAGCATCCCGTTTCCTCTCGCCCGTGCCCCCCTTTCATGTTCCGCCGACCTGTCTGGCCCTCCCACCAACACGCCGCACCCTCGACCTGGGCGAGACATCATCAAATTGAACCCCCCGCCGAGCGCCAGGAACAAAACCACATTCGAATGGGGTAGCGCGGACGGCACTCTCTGATCGGCTTGCTTTCAGCGACGACGTGGTTGCCTCTTTGACCCGGCCGGCTCTCATAAGGAAAGGCATCGACGCCAGCCAGCTTCGAGCTGCCTGCCTGCCATTGTTGGGGTGTTTCAAGTGGGCGCACCTTTTTGTGCAACTGAGCTCCCCCCTCTGCTGCCCCGCCACCACCGGCTCATCGAGAGCTCCGCACCCGAATATTTTGACGACGTCAGTGACGACGCCTGTGACGACGCCTTTTTGGCCTGCACAATTCACTACTCGGTCTGGACCTAATCCCGACGACAAACCCGCCCAACATTTTCCGCACACCACCCCTCACCATGTGTTTCGGGGGCCGCGAGAAGGGCGATGAGGCGGGCGCTGCCCGGTCCCGCGAGCTCGATAAGATGATCCGCGCGGACGAGAAGCGCCTCTCAAAAGAAGTGAAGCTGCTGCTTCTAGGTGCGTTACCAATTGGGGTCGCCGGGCGAGAGCCAGCCCGGAGGCGCACAGCTGACCTTGCCATTGTCCAACAGGAGCCGGAGAGTCGGGCAAATCGACCGTGCTCAAGCAGATGAAGCTCATCTATGCGCAAGGATTCAGCAAGAACGAAAAGATGGAGTGGAAGCCCGTGGTGTTCACAAACGTCGTCCAGTCCTTCCGCCTAATTTACGACGCCATGAACGACCTCGGCATCAAGTTCCAGAACCCGGAAAACGAGGCAAGCGACCACCGGCCTCCTCTCCCCGCCCTCCCAGTGTCGCCACCCTGCTAACCTGCCGGTCCGGTGAACAGAAAAGCATGGCCCAGATCGCCGTCGACTACGAGATGCGCGCGGACGAGCCGCTACCGGAGGAATACCTCGAGCCCGTCAAGAAGCTCTGGGCGGACGCGGGCGTCAGGAAGGCCATGGAGAAGGGCAACGAGTATGCGCTGCACGACAACCTGGATTAGTAAGTTTTCTGGATGCATGCACGCACGCAGTCAATGAATGCATACTGGGTGCATGTGCTGACCGGGCCGTGCGAAAGCTTCTGCGACGACTTGGAGCGGATTTGGGACAAGAACTACGTGCCCACAGACCAGGACCTCCTGCGATCACGGCTACGGACGACGGGCATCACCGAGACCATCTTCGACCTGGGCCAGCTCACATACCGCATGTTTGACGTGGGCGGGCAACGGTCAGAACGAAAAAAGTGGATTCACTGCTTCGAGAACGTCAACTGCCTGCTGTTTCTGGTGGCCATTTCGGGCTACGACCAGTGCCTGGTAGAAGACAAGGATGGGGTACGTGTTTTCCTGCGGAGAGGCGGGGAGAGACAAAGAAAGAGAATCCCCAAACTAACCCCAACCCCCCCACCTCCACAGAACCAAATGAACGAAGCCCTCATGCTCTGGGAGTCCATCGCCAACTCGCACTGGTTCACCAAGTCGGCGCTCATCCTCTTCCTCAACAAGATGGACCTCTTCAAGGAAAAGCTCGCCAAGAGCCCGATAACAGACCACGGCTTCACCGACTACCACGGGCCCCCTGGTGACTGGCGCCAGGCGTCCAAGTACTTCATGGACAAGTTCCGCGCGCTCAACCGCAACCCGGAGAAGGAGATCTACGGCCACCATACCAACGCCACCGACACAAACCTCCTCAAGATCACCATGGGCTCCGTCCAGGACATGATCATCCAGCGGAACCTGAAGCAGCTTATCCTGTAAGAGCGCCACTAAAACATGTGACCGATGATGAAAATTCGCACAGTTTCCCCTCTCCCCCACGCGGGTGCGGAACTTGTTTTCTTCTTCCGCTTCTTCATTTCTGTTCTTGTTGTTTGGGCGGTGTCATCGTTCTCGGGGGGGTCCTCGATCTTTTTTTGTGTTTTTGTAGGCTGGCAGCCGCTGTGCAAGCAATCCAGTGCGGAGAGCTCCCTTTTTTTTTCTCTTGGGTTGGGTTGGGTTGGGATAGGAAGGGGGGAGGACGAAAGCCGTCAACAAAACTGCTCGGCCCCCCCTCTCCTTGTTTTTGTCATTCTCTTCGTTTCTGCCCTGTCATTTCTATCTTTTTTCTTGACGCTGTTACGATACCAAAAACCTTTGTTCTTTTTCTGTTGATCCATTTAGACGACGCACAAAATTGGCACGCCTCTTGTTCCTAACGTCTGTGGCTGTCGATAGGGTCTGATGCTTCGCGCCACGTCCTACTTACCACCTCCCTCCCTCCTACCACATCCAACCCTCTCGCGCCGAGCCCCTAAACTACAACCCCCCGTCCGTTCCCGTCGAGATGAGATGACCATCGGCCGATTTTCGTGGCCTATAACTCTTTTTTTTTGGTGTACTATATTAGCGGCTGGACATGCCTCGATTTTTTCTCTTCTTTTCTCCCTCGGCCTTTTTTCTATCTCCATCCTCGCCCTTCTCTTTGTCTTGCAAGGGTGGTTTTTTTCTCTTTTCTTTTTATCTGATGAGTTTTTTGATGATGAATCCCTGCTGCGATAGCATGGATGGATGGATGGCTGGATGGATCCCAACGGGGGAAATCCTTAGGCGGGCAGTGTTTAGCGGGTTTTCAACCCCTCTCTTGGGCCCGACAAAATGGACGATCCCATCACGGCAATGAATGACAGACCAGGACCTGGAATCGATACCGACGATCTTGGACGAAGATGGAGAGAAACTGCGGGGTGGTGGTTTTCTTTTGTTCTCGAATCTCGGGATCTTTCATGTTCGTTTCATTTGTCTATGCTTTGGGAGTGATGATTTGGGGATTGTTTTGTCCTTTTGTTTTTGTTATCATCATCGACTACCGCCATCAACCAACCTTTTGGATTCCCAAGCGGTCCAGGTGCTTTACGCGCGGGTGGAGATCCGGGACGGGTTTGGGATCGATCTGACTGATAAAATTTATTGGTCTGCATTTGGCGAGGGACTGCAAGGAGGAAAAGCTAGGCGGGCGGCGCCCACATGGCAGCATTCCGGGGCAAGACCGGGCAAGACAACAAGACTGGGGGTTGGCTTTGCGCTGCTTTGCAGGATTCGGTAATATCCCATCCCTGTCCATTCCCCGGTTTTGGGGGGGAAGAAGTGGTGGAGCGAGAAAGGAAAGATGTCTGGCAAATCTTCGGTCTTTGGCTTGTGAGCGGGGATGTGGGAGGGAGATGAGACATAGCGTCATGCATGGGCTTGTTAGGGGACTCCTTTTCTTCCGCGAGACGCTTGCTACCGACCGATACCGGATGGTGGTGCTTGTTGTGGAATGCGATGGCTTGGGGTTTGGGGTTTTGGAGGGGGCGGGCTTGTGATGAGGTTGCATTCCTGGTTTGAGGTTGAGAGCCGCGTTTTGGTTTGGCTGATTTGATGGATTCAGTCGCAAAGGCGAACCGACGGAACTGGAGCTTGGGCCTCCCTAGACAGAGACAGAGCAGGGCAGAACCGCAATTGGGAGCGAAGATAACAACTTTTTTCTTCACTAAACTGGCTCAGTTTTCTTGGGCGTGATCCACACTTGTCTAATCCTGCAACGCAACAACGGCACTTGAGATGCGTTGATTCGTTCGGGGAATTTGTGCGATGCTTGCTTGCTCGGCTACAGCTTGGAATTGGGACTTTTGGGGGGGGGGCGCCAGCAGGTGGTGGACCGACAAGTCGGGTTCGTGTGGCGCCAACAAGCAACAACGGGCAGGCAGTGCGGAATTTGGAGGGAGCTGTATCAGCAGTTGCCGCTGGACAATCAATCCCCTCCTCGGCTCCGGGCTCAGTGACAGCAACGCAAACAACCTCCCAACCTCCCAAACTCGTATCTCCTCCTCCTTTGGAATGCATGAAGCGCAAATGTGATAGTCGCTGACAATTTCAGCGCCTCCCTGATCCATTGGCCGCCCGCGCCCGCCAGAGCGCGCTCCTCCTTGCTCTCTCGCCATGTGAAAACGCTCGCCCCATGGAGGCCCTGAAGCGCGCCGGCGTAGCTGTCCTGGGTTAGGCAGGTCGCCTGGATCGGTGCTAGTTTCAGGGCGCGCCCCTCGCGCTGCCTCAGGAAGGGCCGGCTTGCCCAGCTGCGGTAGTGTTTTCCGCGGATCGACGCCCGGCTGGCTGCTCCGGCGTCGAGGCGTTCCCCACCTGTCTTAGTTGCGCATGGCAGGGCGAGTGGCAGGGCGAGTGGCATGGCGAGCTCAACCACACAGACGGCAGGATCGTCATGCTGCCTGCTGCAGGGCTGCTGGTCCAGACCCCCCTCTGTTGGTCGTGTCTTGTCTGTTCCCGCGCAGTCAGAGCGGTGAGGTTGGAAGCCGTTCCTCTATTTTGGTTGTTGGGTCCATGCGAGGCGCCCGTGTAATGCGCATGCCGTGACAGCGCGTGGTCGTGTTTGCAGCTGTGAATGGACTTGCATCTCGTAACCTGGAAATGGAGAACCACGAGCAGTCGGACCAGGCTCGGGATCTTCGGGTGCTCGCACGCGCGCGGATCGCCTGTTCGTGTTTGCCATCTGGCAACCACGTGGATTTGGTGGGGTAGAGTTTGGTGTTGGTGGTGGCACGTTTTTGACGCAGCAAGTGGTGAGGAGAGAGAAGCTTATTCGCACAGACACGCAGGGCTGGGTTTGTCTCTCCTTCGAAGGATGACAGCTGCGTCAGTCAATGGGCTGGCTATTGTCTTGTCTTCACGGAGCGCCCGAGGGCGAGACAAGACCCAAGACATCCCTCAACACGAGGCGACCCGAGACAGCGTTTGCAGAAGGTCGGGGTGACACGGTGGCGCCGTGTGGCGCTGATGCGGCGTTGTGGCTCTCGATCGGGTTAGACAGCGGGATGCGGCTTTTCCCCACAGCAACGCGCCGTTGCGGCTGACAACAGCGGCCAGCTGCAGCTCGCACCGTGCACCAGGCCATCGTGTCGCCGTTTGCTCGGGGGGTTTGCATCTTGGTTCAGGGTTGGCGGTGCATAATCCGATTGTATGCAGCAAAGTGGAAGGAAAAGACTCAAAAGTGCTGCCGATCATCGGCTGGGTGCTTGAAGATTGGGGTTTGTTTGATCCCAGGAGCAACATCCTGCAGGCGGAATCATGGCGCCACACTGTGTTGGGGGCGTTGCAGGGTTGCCCAGCGACAGAACAAACAACCGACTGGCATTGATCAGCCGCCAACGTCAACGACCTGCGGCGGCGAGGGAGTGCATCAACGGCTAAACTAGGTACTCGTGGATCAAACACTCCCACTATCAACAACTTCTGTTCTACACAGTGTCGCGTACTGCACTCGCATAGTCAAACAATCGTTCGTGATCCACAAAGCCAAGCCAACCCTAACACTGTTTACACCCCTTCCACAACCCCCTATCTAACTATCCAAGTCAACCTACTCAGCCAACACCAAAATGCCCGACGACCGCAACCCCACCACCAAACCCCTCGTTCCCCCTACCACCACCACCCATGCCACCCCTCCAGACGTCACCCGCAGCAGTTGACAATCAGCCTTCACCGCCCGCTTCCCCTTCCTCAAGCGGAGGCGCAACGTCGTCCTGCTGGTTCTGCTCGTCCTGGTCGTTGTGGGCGGGGGGCTGGCGGGGTTGGCGGCGCTGCCGAAGAAGGGGGGTGGTGGTGGTAAGAGTGAGGGGCAAGGGGGTGGGGATGGGGATGGGGAGGTGATTGGGGATGATATTTTTTTTTATGGGTTGTCGCCGGCTGTTTATCCTTCGTGTGAGTTTTGCCTTCTCTGTCCCTTTGCTGTTTGTTTTCTTGGGTCTGGTGTGAGGGGTAAGGGGTGGTTATGGGAAGGTGTGTATGCTGACAGCGTGCCATAGCGAATGTAACTGGAACTGGGTCAGCATCTGGGGGGTGGGCTGAGGCGGTGGGCAAGGCGAGGGCGATGGTTGCCAACATGACGCTCGAGGAAAAGGTATGCTGCGATGCAGATGGTTTGGGGTGACAAGAGACTCACTTCGAACAGGTCAGCCTGACCGCCGGCGCCGGGTCCAACACCAGCTGCCCGGGCTTCCTCCCGGCCCTGCCGCGCCTGCGCTTCCCGGGCATGTGCCTCGGCGACGCGGGCAACGGGCTGCGCGGCACCGACTTTGTGAGCACCTGGCCCAGCGGGATCCATGTCGGCGCAAGCTGGAACAAGGCCCTCGCGCGCCAGAGGGGGGCCGGCATGGGCGGCGAGTTCAAGGCCAAGGGGGTGAACGTGATGCTTGGGCCGGTCGTTGGGCCGGCTGGGCGGGTGGTGTTGAACGGGAGGAACTGGGAGGGTGAGTTTGGCTCTGCGTGTTCACGAGATGGTGGCTGATGGGGAACAGGCTTTGCGAGTGACCCCTATCTCGCGGGCGCTTTGGTGTACGAGACGGTACAGGCGGTACAAGAGGCTGGTGTCATCACGAGCACCAAGGTATGACCACCCCAAGATGCTTGACTAGCCCTTGCTCACAGCATCCAGCACTACATCGGCAACGAGCAAGAGACATTCCGCAACCCCGCTGGCGACATCCAGTCGGTATCGTCCAACATTGACGACAGGACCATGCACGAGGTCTATCTCTGGTAAGCCCCGACCTCTCCCCCCGTCTCTCAGCCCGGCTAACAAGCCCAGGCCCTTCCAAGACGCCGTCCGCGCCGGCACCGGCAACATCATGTGCTCGTACCAGCGGCTCAACAACTCGTACGGCTGCGCCAACAGCAAGTCGCTCAACGGCCTGCTCAAGACGGAACTCGGCTTCCAGGGCTGGGTGGTGAGCGACTGGGGTGCCCTGCACGCCGGGGCCGCCGCCGCCCAGGCCGGCATGGACGTGGCCATGCCCAACGGCGCCGCCCTCTGGGGCTCGCACCTCGTCGACGCCGTCAAGAACGGCACCCTCCCAGAGTCTCGCATCGACGACATGGTCATCCGCACCCTCGCGACCTGGTACCACCTCCGCCAGGACCACGACTTCCCCCGCCCCGGCATCGGCATGGCCAGCGACCTCACCAAGCCACACGACCTCGTCGACGCGCGCAACGCCAGCTTCCGCCCGATCTTGCACGCCGGCGCCGTCGAGGGCCACGTCCTCGTCAAAAACACCCGCTCCACCCTCCCCCTGAAAACCCCCAAACTCCTCTCCCTCTTCGGCTACTCCGCCACCAACCCCCCGCGCACCAACCCCACCGCCGGCCTGTCCCCCTGGCTCTGGGGCGCCGAGCCCTTCAACTACACCGAGTTTTCCGCGCGCTTCTTTGGCTTCTCCGCCTGGGACGACCCATCCACCACGCGCACCCCCATCGCCGTCAACGGCACGCTCTACACCGGCGGCGGGTCGGGCGCGTCCTCCCCGTCGACGTTCATAGATCCGTTCTCTGCGCTGTCCGCGCGCGCGTATGATGACGGCACGGCGCTCTTCTGGGATTTTACGTCCCCCGAGCCGGCCGTGCATCCCCTGTCGGCGGCCTGTCTGGTGTTTGGCAACGCCTATGCCACCGAGGCTGCGGACCGCCCCGCGTTGTCGGATGCCTACACGGATGATCTGGTGCTATACGTGGCGGCGCGGTGCGCGCGCACCGTGGTGGTGCTGCACAACGCCGGCACGCGGCTTGTGGAGGCGTTTGCGGACCACCCGAACGTGACGGCGATTATTTTTGCGCATTTGCCGGGGGAGGCGTCGGGCCGCGCGCTTGTTGAGGTGCTGTATGGCGACGTGAGCCCGTCCGGAAAGCTGCCGTATACGGTGGCGCGGAAGGAGGGGGATTATAGGGTCCTGGGCCCGGAGGGGACGGAAGGGGGGAGGTATAGGAGGTTTCCACAGAGTGATTTTAAGGAGGGGGTGTTTGTGGATTACAGGGATTTTGATGCGCGGAATGTGACGCCAAGGTATGAGTTTGGGTTTGGGCTGAGTTATACGGCGTTTAATTACAGCGGGTTGGTGGTGGGGAAGAAGGATGGGGAGGAGTTTGGGGAGTTTCCCACAGGGGAGGTGGTGGAGGGAGGGCAAAAGGATTTGTGGGATGTGCTGGTGGAGGTGGCGGCGGATGTCGCGAATGTTGGGGAGGTGGATGGGGCCGAGGTTGTCCAGTTGTATGTGGGCATCCCGGCGGAGGGGGCGCCGGTGAGGCAGCTGAGGGGGTTTGAGAAGCCGTTTTTGAAGGCGGGGGAGAAGAAGACGGCACAGTTCGGGCTGACGAGGAGAGACTTGAGCGTGTGGGATGTCGTGGCGCAGAAGTGGAGGTTGCCGAGGGGGGAGTATACGATCTCGGTGGGAGCGAGCAGCAGGAACCTGCCGCTGGTTGGGAAGATTACGATTTGACGGGATGATGGATCGACATGAGGGATGGTAGCGATGGGGTTTGGCGTTGGATGGATTTCTCCTTTTTCTTTGCTGTGTATATTCGGGCTGTCATGACAACGGAATGGGTGGAAGCTGAAGACATATCGCGATCATGTTTGTAATTACACGACATCCACTACTGGTGGTGTAACAAGCTTGTAGGCCCTATGATCTGCCTCACCTCCACACTCCCGGCCTACCCCTTGATCGTCCTCCGCTTCCGCTTGCAGTCCTTCTTCTTCCGCTCCCCCGCCAGCTTCTTGAACGTCTGCACCATCCCGTCATACGCCGGGTGCTTGGTAAAATCCGCAAACCACAGCGACGCCGCCCCCTGGCCCGCAAACACATCCGGCACCCAGCTGAACGGGTCATAAAAATCCCACAGCGTGATACCCACGCACTTCTTGACCTTGATGCACGCGCCCACGACCGCCTGATACGCGTCCGTCTGCCACGCAAGGTTCGTCTCGTTGACGGGCATCTCGATCCGCACGTCCAGCTCGGTATACGCCACCTCCCGCACCAGCTCCGAGTACGCCTCGCCCGTGGCGACCAGGTCCGCCTCGCTGGGGTGGACATCCGCGTGCAGGTGCGCCTGCATGCCGATGCCGTCGACGCGGATCCCCGCGTCCTTGAGCATCTTGACGAGCCGCTTCGCGCCGGCCGTCTTGACGCTCGCGGGCCGCTCGATGCCGTAGTCGTTGTAGTAGAGCGCCGCGCCCGGGTCGACCTCGGCGGCCACGCGGAACGCCAGCTTGATGTACTCCTCGCCGAGCACGTTGTAGAACAGGCTCTTGCGGTAGGTGCCGTCCTCGTCGAGCGCCTCGTTTACCACGTCCCACGCGTAGCAGCGGCCGCGGTAGTAGCCCGCCACGGCGCGGATGTGGCGCGTGATGGCGGCCGAGAGCGTCGCCTTGGTCCAGGTGGTGTTGGCGGCGTCGACCCAGGGCGCGAGCTGGTTGTGCCAGACAAGCGCGTGGCAGCGGAGCAGCTTCCGCGTGGTGCCCGCCAGGTCGGCCACGTAGTCGCCCTCGGTGAAGTTGAAGAGGCCTGGCTGGGGCTCGGTGAAGAGCCACTTCATGCCGTTGGTGGGCGTCGTCTGGCCAAACTCGTCGGGCGACTTGAGGATGGCGTCGTACTGCGCGTACGACTGCGGGTATGGCGCCCGCTCGCGCTGGCCTGGCGTGTCGGTGGCGGCGCCGAAGTACAGGAGGCCGGCCTGCTTGGCGAGCTGATGGAGCTGGGCCGTCGCAGGGGACAGCAGTGTCGCCGCCGTCAGGAGGGGGGTTAAGAGCCGCATTGTGGGTGGCGAGAGTCTGGCTTGGTGAGGGGGAGTTGGTGAGAGTCGGGAACGAGGCCTAGTGGGCCATCGGAGGAGGGAGAGGAAGCCCGAGTTTATTTACCTCGCTCTCGACTCCTCTCGACGCCGCGCCAACACCGCGGACGCGGGACAAGACCGACGGGATCATCAGTCCATATTAATGAGCACACATTTCCCCGCACCACTGAAGGCTAGGGGGGTCGTGGCAACGCGTCTGCTCCCCTCGGAGTCGCTCTCCTTCAGCCGAACCACCAAACCGGGCGGCCAAGGAGGTCGAGTCCGTCCCGGCCGGACAGGCCCCCGGATAAATCACCGGCGGTCGGCTATTTGGCACATGCATACAATCTCGAGGAAGTACATGGGCAGGTCGTACGGAAGGAGCGTACCTGCATCGCAATTTCGATGTTCCCTGTGTTATAGGGCGATCAATGCCTGTTCTGCACGAGAACCGAGGGCAGGAGGCAAAACGCAGCAGAGACAACAGACCCGGAACAGGCATGGCACTCACTGCCCGGGCAACGCAACCAAGACGACTTTGTACACCCAAGAAAGCAGTACGCATTGGAGGCCGGGGGTTGTCTGGTCGGGCTTCGACTTGTCCCGCCAGACCCCCTGTCCTGCTGTTCTGCCCTGAACGTGATGCCCTCTGCTCGTAGTCCGAAGGCTACCATCACGGGAAGGGATACAAGTTGGACTGATTACACCCAGGACACAAGCAAAGTTGAACGTATCCAAAGTGCATTGTTCTATAAACCACAACCCCCGAGAAAAACCAAAAACCAGCCGCTCATCCATCCTCCATCACCCACTCCCAATCACCCCCAACGTGGACACCCGCGACCCTCGGCTTTTCCCCCGTCCCCAGGGACGCTAGAAGCAGGGCAGTACGCCTCAGAAGCCGCGCGCCACGCGTCTTGTGCTGGGTTGGTTGTCAGCTCAGCATGACTGGTACGGTGGGGAATCCATACCTTGTTGTTGCGGTTGCTCTTGTGGGTACCGTGACGGCTCTTTCTGACGCGGGAGAGCGATGCCGTGGTGGCCGGGGGCGCGCGGGGGGCCTTGCGGGTGAGGCCGGCGGTCTTGAGGTCGTACGTCGCTGTATCAGTAGGCGTTGACAGCCCACGTGGTGGGCTGTGACGATAATTTAGCTATGTCCGTGGGCCTGCCTGCCTGTTTCCCTGCCAATCAATTCGCCCACGCATGCAAACAACCCACGACCGACCAACCAACAGTCATGACTGTCTAATTAACACCTCTGGGTAGCCCACCCGTTCCCTTATCCCGGCGCACGAGGAGCCCCAAGGATCTGATCAAGGATTTTGCGAACCCAGGCTCTTACCATCTGGCGCTGGCACCATGAGCGATTGCCCCTCGGCCGCCTAAAGACGATCGTAAACAACCTCCGGAAGCTCATCCGGAAGCTCACCCGCGAGGCAGAGCGGCACTACGAGCGCACATACAACGGCAGAAAAGCAAACGCATTGCTTCACTTTGACGCCTGGTTCCAGATGCGCATGGAGGCGATGAAGGACAGAGTGGAGACGTGGGGTCTGCGATGGACCTCCGAGTTGCTGATGACACCTGCCATCATCAATGTTCCCGCCAACAAGGCGATTGCCCAGAACCTGGACAACGCTTTCCGCAGTCTCAATGACATTGACACAACGGGGTTCTATCCCTCATTTCCATAGATGCTAGGCTGGCTGATGGGGCGAGGCACCCAGGAGGAATAGAACTTGGCTCGAGCCGCTCCAGGGGCGCCGTCGCCGGACTCAGTCTGTCGCGGGGGAGGGTGGGGGGGGGGGAAGGCATCAGGGAAACGGTGGTGGAATTCTGGCTGTTGTGGATGTTTGTGTCACGGGCACCACGGAAAGGAAAGGATTGCATGGCCCAAGAGGATAAGGCTGCAACGAGGCTGCAAGGTGGACCATGGAAAGGAAGGACTGCATGGCTGAAGAGGACGAGGCTGCACCGAAGCTGCAAGGCAAAGGCGCATTGGCATGACACGGGCCGTCACAACAACACCACCACGGCCACAACAAACCACACCATGTCGACGTCAGACCGATGCATGGCTACCGAGCCAGCGGCCGCAGCAGAGGAAGCACAACCGTCGAGGAAACGAGCAGCACACAGGCGCCGAGGGGCAAGCGAGGCGCATGGGAAAGTCGGGCTATAAAGAGGCGAGCAGACAGCCCTTGGGAAATGGGCTAGAGGGCAAGGTTTAGTTCCGTTGTATGAACAGAGACAACTTCGCGACTTTGCTTCACTGAACCCTTGCCTGTGGCATTATCTTGACTGAGGAGACTCCCAGAGTGTGTGCTCTGGCAGTTTGTGTGGGAGAAAGGAAGTCGGTCGGTTGGCTGGCTGCGTGGCTGGCTATGGAAGTGAGGCTGAAAGTAATCATTTCTTCTGGATACGGACTGGGAGACGCCGAGGTCCCTTAACCTAACTCTAATACAGGGCCAAGAAGAGCTAGCCCTCAGTATACCGCCAATCTCCGGACCACTCTTCGCAGGAAAAACATAATTATTCATCGTCCGAAGCCCTGGCTAACCGCTCAAACCTGTAACGGTCACAGGAGTGTATTGCGACTATCTGATGACGACTCTACGAGTAT
>MU855787.1:0-24026 GCA_033296695.1 Staphylotrichum tortipilum
ACCACCAAGGACAAAGATCACGGAGTGATCATTGGAATCACTGAGTGATCATTGGAATCACTGAGTGATCATTGGGATCCAAAGGTGCTCTCCCTGGCTCGCGCGACCGACGGAGCAGGGTGAGCCACCTTGGCTCACCCCTGGCTCACCCAGCCCGCTTGAAGCGGCCGGAGCCTGCCCGGAGCCAATCTCGCAAGAGTTCACCATTATTGTGGGGATACGCAGGAAAAACGCGGGGGCGATTTGTCTGCCAGACTGGCGAGCTGTCGAGGTCTCGATCCAGCCGTCTCCGAATGTGAAATCGTGGTCTGACGTATAACCGAAGCAGAATGTTGGCGTGAGTGGGCGAACAGGAACGCCAGGCCCAGAAGAAGACTGAGGGCGTGGCCTGGTCGTTGGCAGAAGCTCACCGGCGCCGGGCCGGGGTAGTTGACATCTTGGTCCTGAAAAGGGCCAAAACAGTCGTCTTTGGGCTGGCAGGGAGCAAATGGTGCTGCGAAAGGAACGCATCAACGGGGCAGGGCAGGCCAGCCTTTTCAATGGACAATGCCAAAGACCTCTCCCCGGCCCTCGCCAGCATACAGACAAACGCCTTTCAGGCTCGGCTGCCCGAAAGGAGACATGGGGGAGATGGGCCGCGACGTTTCGCCATTGATCCAGTTGGCACCAACATCAGGGCTCCGTATCGACATTCGTGGTCCCCCACTCCATACCCAGCGTGAAATTCCTCACAGCTGCTGGCGGTTAGGTCTATATCAAAATCTAGGAGCCCTAATTAGCGGTAGCCAGAGCCTCCCGCTCTCGATCGGCGACCGGCAAACTGAAGTTGCCTCCAAGCCTCATCACTTCTGTTGCCCCGATTGCTGATGTTGGCGAGGCGTGGGGTCCATCCTGTATCCTCATGCCGCTGCCTCGATTTGTCGCCAGCAACAAGGCGCGAATTCGCGCTGATCCCCTGGTTCTCGCGCAAGGGCGCCCGCGAGTGTTTCTGTGGCAACACGGTTCTGGATGGATGGCCCAGGCCCGTCGTCATCTTCTCAGGGGCTGCTGCTGCGTTGTGCCCAGAGGGTCCATCCAGGCTGCGACCGTCCGTCGGCAGGCTGCCACTGTTGCTGCCTGGCGCTAGCCATTCTCAAATCCACTTGGCAGGGATCCCCTTGGTCCCAACGCATGTCCCATGTGGGCCATTTCTCACCACCTCCGCACCACTCCCTGGTCCGCTGCTCATCAGCGACCTTGTTGCTCTCAGTTCCATTCGAGTTAAGAACAGTTGCTCCCAGCGTGTGTGCATCGCAACGCCAGGTCACCCTCCTTGACACCTCGACCACTCGACACCTTGACCATTCTTGAACACCTCCAACGCATCCAACCCATCGCCTCAGCCCAGTCCAGTTTTCACGATTCCGCACCTCGCAATGCCTATCAGGGACATCCCGCCCGAGGTCTTGAGTCTCATCCTCGGTCAGCTCTTGGAAGACGAGGATGAGGAATTTCCCATTGTTCTCGCGCACCTCCGCAACGCTCGCCTTGTCTGCCATCAATGGGACCGACTCGCCACGGCACACCTGTTCCGGACTGTGGCCTTAAATCTTGCGGCAGAAGGTGGAATGCCGTGGCGGCCCATGATCAACAGCCCAACGATCCAACGGGTTGTCCGGGACCTTGTCATTTGCAGCCTTCCCGACGAAAAGGAGTTTGAGATCTACGAAACTAGCGATGTGGATGATTGGGTGACAGAAGACGATGACGATGATACTTCGGGCTCTTCACCCTTCGGCGTCGCAGTCAACGCTTGTGTCACCAAACTGCCCAACCTCAAGTCTCTGCAGATCCGCTTCTCCGAGCAGTGCCTCGGCGCCAGGGCGACTGAGTGGTGGGAAGACGACGAAGATACCGAGTCCATTTCTCATCGGCTGCAGACGCTCAAGACGGTTTTCCGAGCCATGCTGAAACGGCACGCCGCCGTCGGCGAAGACAACCTGACTAGCACCATCCGTTCTTTGACGCTCAAGAACCTGCAAAACGTCGCATTCCCACCAGAATTCACCTCGTCCGACCTGTACAAGGACGTCATCAAGCATGTCACCGAGCTTCATTTGATGATTGCTCACGAGTACAACGAGCCCGGGCCCGACCACGATCTCGACCGCATCGAGCGCCAGACGTACGAGCCCTACCTCCAAAAGGAACTCCTTCCTCCTCTGGCCCGTCAGCTCCGGTCCTTGACCCTCACCTTCACGGAGTGTTGGGGCGTCATGCCGGCCCACTTTGACGGGAAAGGTCTCGTCTTCCCGAACCTCAGGACCCTGACCCTGGGCGAGTTTGTCATCGGACACCACGATCAGTTCGACTGGGTGTTGGCCCAGAAATCGCTCGAGACTCTCCGGCTGGATAGGTGCTTTATCGCCTCCCATCTGCGCGTCAGGGACGACCAGTGGGACCAATGGCGCCAACACATCCCGACCCACGACTGGCACCAGTATCCTGAGGGTTCATTCGGGTTCGAGGGCGACCAAATCTTTGGCTTCTCAGGCACATGGGAGGCGGTGTATGACCGCATCCACCAAGAGCTCCCCAAGCTCCGGGAGTTCTGCGCGGTCCATCACCCGTACTACAACAACTTTGACCGCCGAAAGAGCATGGGAGCTAGTTTGTCGATGCTCCGGTACATCGTCTTTGAATCGGGGCTTTGTCCCAGCCCGTGGATCCAGGCGAACGAGCACGACGGGGAGATGACGTTTGGTAACAACGATCCGGCTGTCCGTCCTCGGGACCTTATGGGAGTCAGAAGATACGGAATCAAGCAGTCCCTTAATCGGGCCAGGGAGACGAGACTGGGCGATGCCCGAGCGTTTGGGGATCTTCTCCGGGCGGTGCGGGAGCGGCGGTAGGAGGAGGGAAGTCGACAGCGTCGCAGTCAAATGTCGGCTGTGAGCTGGAAGTTGAGAGGAACCTGCTTCGTAATTAGATTCCCCATTCGGCCGGCCTGGCGTTTTTTTTTGCTTGTGGTAGATCAGGGCATGGCCCGATTAGGCAAGTATTTGATGACACACTGCTCCACAACACACCCCCCCACAACTTACACCCAGGGACCTGAGTGGAAGTGGTCAGAACGCGTCCGAATCATGAAAACGGAAACATAAATTCATCCAGTGTCTCCCACAGCATCTCCCACAAAAGTCCCATTCCATAACCTCCTGAAAACCCGAGTAATCGAACACGTTAAACCCTGAGCCCCTGAGACGTACCCTCGAGCCTCATCCCCCCTCACCTCCCCTCCCCATCCAACATGGACACCTCCAAGATTTACGCCCAAGTTCGCGAGCACTACAGCTCCGCCTCGCGCAGCACCAGCGCCAAATACGGCGAGGCGGTGGCCAAGTCCTTTGGCTACACGGCCGACGAGCTGGCCAGCATCCCGCAGGACGCCAACCTCGGCCTGAGCTGCGGCAACCCGCTCGCCCTGGCCAGCCTGAAGGAGGTACGCCGTACCCACCTTCCACCACCTTCCCCTGTCAGCTTGACTAACACTCCCTTTCCGCTTCTCCCCAACCCAGGGCGAAACAGTCCTCGACCTCGGCTGTGGCGCCGGCTTCGACATCTTCCTCGCCTCCCCCAAAGTCGGCCCCTCCGGCCGCGCCATCGGCATCGACATGAATGAAGCAAACTTTCCCCCCTTCCCCTCCCCAATTAACCACCCCCCCAACTAACCCCCCCCTGCCCTAGGACATGCTCACCCGCGCGCGCCACCTCCTCTCCACGCGCCCCGCCACTCCCACCACGGACAACATATCCTTCCTCAACGCTTCCATCACCTCCATCCCCCTGCCCCCCTCCTCGGCCCACTGCATCATCTCCAACTGCGTCATCAACCTCGTGCCCGCGGCCGACAAGCCGCTTGTGTTCCGCGAGATGCACCGCCTGCTGAAGCCGGGCGGGCGCGTCGCCGTGTCGGATATCCTGGCCAAGGTGCCCCTACCGGACTGGGTGAGGAGGGATGTGGCGCTGTATGTGGGGTGTGTGGCGGGGGCGGGGGAGGTGGGGGAGTATGAGAGGTGGCTGGCGGAGGCGGGGTTTGGAGGTGAGTTTTTGACTGTTTTTTTGGTGATTTGATGGGAGGGATTTGGGCTGACGGAGGGGCAGAGGTGTTGATTATGGATACGAGGGCGGATTTGAATGTGTATATGGAGACGGGGGAGGATGGGGAGAAGAAGTCGAGCTGCTGTGCGCCCTCTGAGGAGGAGGAGAAGGTGAGCTGCTGTGCGCCCTCTGAGGAGGGGAAGAAGGCGGTCTGCTGCGTGCCCGCTGAGAAGGAGGCGCCTCCTGCTGAGGGGTGCTGTGCGCCGGCTAGGGGGGGTGAAAAGCCTGCCACGAAGCTTGACCTGAACGAGTATGTTGGTAAGTGATATCCCTCGATGGAGTTGGGCGTGTCGTGTGGTTTAGGCTTACTCGTGTCCAGCCTCGTACAAGATCTTTGCCGTCAAGGTTTGAGGGAAAGCTAGCAGACATCGAGTTCCGGGCTCTTTTCTGCTGGGAGGCACCATGGGCTTTGTTTTATCCCAAGTCTTCCTCGTCGCCATCACACATCACAAATTGTCAATGAAACACGCTGGAAGGCTCGGGGACGGACCCGAGGACTCCCTGCGATGCGTGAATCGATGTGAAATTCGGCTGGCAGGCGCCCCCGAGGCTGTCTTCCACTTCTCAAATCACCTGGACCCATCCTCCAGATCTGGTTTTGATCAACGACACCCCAACTCCTGGCGTTCGCACTTTCCTTCCCTGATCCTCAGGCATTCATGATTGACTTCGAAACCCAGGCAATGCTGATCCGTTCGCTTGGCTGAGATCAGCTCTCACGAAACTACCTCCGGGCTGGGTTCGGCGGGGGTGGAGGAGGGGGCGACCGCGGGGAAGCAGGCCGGGGGATTCTGATGGGCGCAGGCTCGGGCTTGGGGCGCGGAGGAGGCTGTTTGGTGGTCATTGTGGATGCGTTTGGTTGACGTGGTTTGGAAACTGGTGATGTGTTGCGTGGAGAGGGTGGCTGTTTGACCTCGCGCGAATGTCGATGTGAGTGCTTAAGGGTTTAAGTGTGCAGGGGATGGAGGTGGTGGTTGAGTGTAACAGATGTTAAGCCTCGATGCAGCCGCTATATACTGCCAGACCATAGCGCTGGAATGTGAGGCATCGTGTGTTTTGGCCAGGTGTCTTGACGATACGAGATGAACTGTTAGAGATCCTGTAAGGTCGAGTAGATCCGATGGATATTAACGGTGCCAGGGGGGTGTCTAACTGCTTTGTTTGCATCAAATATTGTTGTTTTTGCTCTCCATCCACCCCATGATTGAAACCGATGTAACTATATTAAGAGTGAGCTCTATCCCAGTCACCCAAGAGTTGATATCTTCCAACGTTATTCCTTGACGTTCTTTTTACAGAAAGTAACATATGAAATCCTCAACCGTCATCCCTCATGGCCAATATACCATATCACGTTCAACTGAGCCCTTAACATGGCTGGAACGTCCCATCATAGTTTCTTGACAAATACACCCCGTTGCCACCCCAGCAACTCCCCTTTCACATTCAAGCCGACCCAGACCGCCACCCCAGTAAGTTTCCTTTTAAATTCAAGCGGACCCGGACCGCTCCTCCGCCTGATTCCATCCACTCAGCTCGAGGTTGGACTCGTCCAGCTCCTGAAACTCGGTCCCGTTCCCTGATTTGTCTTTCCGCCTCCAGCGCTTTGCCCAAGTCCGGGGGAAGTCGCTGTCTGGGTCCTTGAGCACCTTGGTTGGGTGCACCATGTTTAGAAGAATGAGGGCGAGAAGCATCGGAAGCCCGTCGAGACCCAACTGGTAGGCTTCGTTGGCGAGGACCGGGTTGGAGGCGTTGGCGCCGCCGCTGAACTCGATGAAGCGGAAGACAATTCGGATCTGTGATGTCTTGGTAAGCTCCCCTTCAACCTGAGAAAGAGACAAAGTACTTACCACAATCAACACGACAACCACCAGGATAGCCCACACCAGCTGCCGCACCAACACCACCTCACACTTGGCTTCCCACAAGCCCGCCCTGATCAACCGCTCCAGACGGAGGTAGTGCACCGCCGCCACGCCCACAAACGCCACCACAAACCCCAACTGTACGCCAATCCCCGCCATGTATAGCTTCCTCCCCATATCCGCCGTCTCCCCGCCGCCCTCGCCAGCCAGCATCCCGCCGCCCGCCGCCTGTATGACAAACGCAACCGCGTCCGCGACCACAAACACCTTGGCCAACCACCTCGGCGACAGCCCGCACGCCTTCTGCTCCGTTGCCGGCAGCAGGAAATGCACCAACCTTGCCACAACCATGTACACGAACGCGTTGATCCCTACTCCAAGCCAACCAGGTCAGCATCACTCTCCATCCCACTACTCACCCCTCCCCAAGAATCGAAAAGACTCACACAGCGGCGCCAACAAAAACAACACCGCCCCCACCGCCACGTACGCCCCGTTCTGTTGATCGAACGCGCCCAGCGTGCGTAGCATGAAGCACGCATATTCCATGACCGCGGCCGCGACGAGGGTGGCACAGAACCACCGCCGCGCGGCAAGTCCCTGGGCAATGTGGAAGAGCGACGCGAGGAAAAAGGCGATGGCGAAGAACAGGTTCCATTCCCAGCTAGGGAAGAAGGAGTAGTGCGCGTTGCAGGCGGTCGGGGGGACCCAGCCTTGGGGGCCGGGGGGGTGGTAGGTGCAGGATGGGGTGGTGGGGGAAGACGGGGTGGGGGTCGACATTGTGCGTTGGAAGGGGTGGTAGGTGACGGTCGTGGGTTGGTTGGTGGTGGTCTGGACTGGGAAGTAGTTTGGGGAGGAATGGTGATGGGAAGGGGGCGTTTTATGGTGGGAGTTGGGGAGGAGAGCAGTGGTGATCAGGGGCGTGGCAAGGCATATTGTCGAGCAATCGTCGTCAGTCTTCTAGGGCACGATGACGCGGCGAGGAGGGCGTGAAATTTCACGAGCAGTGGCATCGCCAAAATAACATGAAGCTGTGTTGTGTTGACTTGACGACCCAAGGCGTCCGTGGTTGACCCCTTTAAACTGAGGCCTGTGATTGGCTCTCGCGTCGCTCCCATCGCTTTGGCCCGTGTCAGGGGGATCACCACCAGCACAGCCACCACCCCTTGTGACAACCCATCTCCCATTTTTCACCCAACTACCACCCCCGCGGCAGCAGCAGCCCGCAACCTCGCCATCCCGAGTGGCCACAACACATACCGCTTGTGCGTCTCGGGCAGTCTCTGCGCGGCCGCCTCGACCCACTGGAAGAGGATGTCGTCTCGCAGGGCGTACGCGCGCGCCGGGCCGAGCGCGTGCCGCTGCAGCACGTGTGTCAGCATCCAGAAGTGCGCCAACAGGACCTGCGCGGCCAGGTTGGTCGGCTTGGTGAAGTGCGCGAACGCGTCAGCGTCCATCTCGTTGGTGGCTGCGTAGAGGGGGACGAGTTCGAGGCAGGCTGAGGAAAGCGTTAGTTAGAGTGATGATGCTGGATGGAAGTGGAAGGCGATATCTTACCGTCCATAGCAGAGGACTGGCTCACTCTGGCAACCCGCTCCAGGGTGGCCAGGTAATGCAGCTCGGCGGTGCTCCGACACAGCGGCGCGGCCAGCCGCAGCGACGCCGTAAAGTCTTGCAGTGTCCGCCGCAGCTCCCCGTCTGCCTTGGGATCCGGGTCGGCCCCCGGCCCCAGCAGCCGCTTCATGCTCCCAACGTACGTCTCCTCGGTAATGCCGCAGAAGATGGACTCACCCAGCGACGGAACAACAGTCGTCTGAATCACCATCCACCCGCGCAGCATGGCGAGAAAGTCCATCATGCCGTCCGACATGTAGCTGGACTGGAACGTCAAGATGATAGCCGTGGCAAACTTGGCGTCTGCATCATGCCGCGTGGGGCACGGCGCGGAGAGGGCCTGGTTCAGCGCCGAGATTGCCGCCACGCGGTGATCAAGCGCCTGCACCGAAAAGTCCGCATCCGTCGACGCCGTCAGGTGCTGGGCCGCCAGGGCAAGGATGGCGTGCGCGAGGAAGCCGTACTCGTGGGACATGGCGGCGACGGTCTGCCAGAGGTGGTCCAGGCCGAGGGGGAGGGCTGGGTATGCGGTCACCAAGAAGTGGTGGAAGAAGCGCAGGTCGCCCAGCCGGAGAGGCGAATCTGGCGCATGGGAGGGGGCTGACGGGGAGAGGGACAGGACTGGTCGCGGAGGCTGGGGGTAGAGGCAGTCGAGCCCGAGGCGGCGACAGCCCCTGCAAGAGGGCAGCTCTTCGGAGCACTTGACGCGCCGCTGTTTGCATTTGAAGCAGCCTTTTCTGGATTTGTAGTGCCTGCGTACGGGAACCGCCCCCGGCCTCTGGGACTGGACAGCCGGGGAGGGTTCGTTTTTCGCCTTCAGGGCCGGCATGATGCTGAGATGGATCATGGACCTCGCCATATGCTGAGTCGTTGCCTTGGTCGTGTCGTAACTGATCCGACCGATGAGTGGTGTGTGGAATGAAAGGCAAGCCAAGGAGTAACTCTCAAGCCGGCGCTGATCCTGCCGAGCTGAACCAGACTTGGCGGCGCTGACGCGTCGGTTGCGGCTGAGGTTCCCCCGTTTATTCCCGCTATAACCGTCCACTCTTGCGGGATTGGCTCCGGCCATGCTCCGGCCGCTTTAAGCGGCCTGGGTGAGCCACGGTGGCTCACCCTGCTCCGTCGGTTGCGTGGAGCAGGGTGAGCAGGGTGAGCAGGGTGAGCAGGGTGAGCAGGGTGAGCAGGGTGAGCAGGGTAAGCTATGGGCGGCAAGGCACTCCACACAACGCGAGAGACGTCAGAAGGTTCCACGCGTGGTCGCCAATCCGACTCTGCGACACCATGCCCTTCCAGTCCGTCACGTATGCATCGTATCCGAAGGTAAGGACACGCGCGGTCGGGAGCTCGGACGGGAGAGCCTTGGGCCATGGCTCGGACGCGGTCCTGGCGGTCCAGGTCTTCTCGCGGTCGCCAGTCAGGCCGTGAACAAAGACGATGCTGGACGGCGGTCATCAGTGGTTGTGTTGCTGTTAACTTGGAGTGGAAGTGTACGTGCTCGATGGTGGCGTGTGCCGCACTATGAAGCAGTTTGATGCCTGACGGGAAGGTCTCGGTCGAGGACGGAGCCGTCGCAGCCGATTGTTCCGGTGGGTTGTGCTCAGCTGCCGGCCCGGTTGCAGCGGCTTTCGGCCGCCGGCGGAAGAATTGTCGCATTCCGCCGAGGATGTGGGCCCCGGCCATTCCACTTCAAGCATTTGATTGACCCGCTGCCACACCCCCCCCCCCACCCGCACGCCTGTGCGGAGAGACCCAGCGAGGAATCCGAAATTTATTTTATTATTACTTTATACCCACTGATAGACACTGAGACGGTTCGGCCCGCCACACACTTTCGAGGCATCACCGCTGCAGGCCATGGCACAATCCCCCTCGGCGGCGGCCACCGACCCGGCCTGCAGCGCCGAGCCGCAGTAGCACTCAGCCGCGTACTCGACGCCCGCGAGGGTAAATCCATTATAAAAGCAGAACTGCGCGCACGCGTCGGCCGTCATGCCCGTGCCATCGGCGATCGAGGTACCCGCAAGCGCGCGCCCGCCGTCCAGCTCGGTGTAGCAGCCGAGGTACGACAGCGTCGTTGCCGACGGCAGGCCGGGCGCGGTGACGGCGGGCGGCGATACCGACGTGCCGTACAGGCTCAGCCGGTTGCCCGCGCCGCACATTTGCGACGCGTCGCCGGGGCACGCGAAGCTGCACTGCGACTCGAACGTCGGGATCGCGCCCGCCGCCAGGCCGTTGCCGCAGTAGCATTCGATGCCGTACTCGACGCCCCACAGCGCGAAGCCGCCCGCCGCGCAGTGCGCTTCGCAGTACGCGGGGGTCATGAGCGCCGTCTCGACAAAGGTCGCGCCGGTTAGGGCCTTGCCGTTGCGGGCTTCGGTGTAGCAGCCGTAGTAGGTGGCGGTCGACGACGCAGGGGGCGCCGCGGTTGAGGTGGAAGAGAAGGGCTCTGTCGACGCGGTGGTAGACACCTCGGCCGAAGACGCTGTGGTGGACGACGACGGCTCGGTCGAGGTGCTCGTCCTATGCTCCAGCGTGACTGTGAGGGTGGTGCTCAAGTCGGCCGGCGAGGCCTCGGCGTCCCAGGCAATATACGGAATGACGCAGTACGCCAGGCCCGCCACAACCTCGGCGTCGCAGCCGGCGGCGGTCGTCCCAAGAGACGGGTTCACCGACAGCAGGATGGGAACTGTCCCGCCGGATCCGAACGACATCATGGCGCAGGTCTCGCCGGCGGCGGCGACATGCCAGACGCCGCACCGCATGGCCGTGCCGGCGGCGACGACCGCGCCCGCGGGCGGGTCGACCACATCGGGCGAGTACCCGTTGGACCGGTGCGGGACGGTGGTGTCGCCCGGGATCGGGTCGCTGTCGAAGACGCCGTTCTGCGGCCCCAAGCACACGACGTGGCCAAAGGCGGCGTCGCTCGCGGCGTGCAAGTTGTCGCAGCCCTCGTTGATCCAGGGGTTGTACTGGGCCAGGTCGCCCGGCGCGAGGAGCCGGCCCGTGAGGTTGTACGCCAGCTGCTCGACCGAGAAGCACGTATCGGCCGCCGCCAGCGTGTGCGTGACGCCGCACGGGAACGGCAGGCACAGCGCCGTGCCGGCCGCGATGCTCCCGCAGTCCTTGATGCCGTCCGGGTTGCCGAGGTACAGCCCCGCCGACGAGACGTTTTTCGCTGTGGCGATGCTGTCGCACGTTTCGCCCGCAGTCGTCGTGTACAGGTCGCCCGTCGCGCAGAAGTCGGTAGCGGCGGGGAGGGAGATGGCGGGCGGCGGCAGCGCGGTCGGGTTGGTCTGGCCGCAGCGCGTGTTGGAGTAGCTCAGCTGGCTCTTGATGAAGTCGTCGTAGGCCGAGTAGCTCGACCGCTGCAGGATAGCGTAGTGCTGGAGCCAGCAGTACGAGCAGATCTCGGCCGTCGGCATGTCTTGGATCTTGGCGACGGTGGTGAAGCTGTCGATGACATCTGGAGAGTCAGTCAGTCAGTCAGCCAGTTCAGGGCACTCACTGTGAGGACCGTCGAGACAGACGGCAGCGGGAAGGGAAGAAGAAGAAGAAGAAGGGAAAACCACTTACCATTACAATACTCCCCGGTCGCCGGATCCTTCAGACACGTCGAGTTGTAGCCGGCCCAAATGCGGCCGCCGCGCAGCATGGGGAGGGCGTCGCTGATGGTGTGGCCGTCGCAGGCGAGGCTGACGCCGTTGAACCAGGCCTCGAGGCTCTGGCCGCAGCCGGCGTCGCAAACCGAGTCGGTGACGGACCGGTTGCCGGGCGAGCCAAACAGACCAGTGGCCATGAAGGTCTTGGTGTAGTCGTCACACCTGATGATCTCGGTAAGCGCCGAGACGCACGTGCTGGGCAGCGCGAGGTTCATGCCCTCGAGCATCTCGGCCGTCCACACCCTGTAGCCCTCGAACTTGCGCTGGCCCCCGATTGTAGTCGCGCCCTGCAGCCAGGCCAGGATGGACGAGAGGAAGCCGTTCTTGTTGGCCGAGGCGTACGTCGGCGTGCCGCCCACGGGGGAGATGAGCTCCTCGATTGCCTTGGTGCAGAGGTTGTAGATCCACACGTCGCCCGACTGCTCGACCTCGAAGCCCCGCCTCTGGCAGTTCTCGGTCGCAAGGCAGCCCTGGCCGTAGTTGCTGAACCAGCTGTAGAGACCCGCCCCGAGCACGTAGACGGTCGTTGAGTCAATGATGCGGGCGGCCCAGGAGAAGCCGCAGCCGGCGGGCGAGCCGCCGGCGGCGCAGCCTGGGAAGACCGGGTCGTCGGCGAAGAGGCCGGTGGTGAAAGGAGCGGGGGCCTTGGGCATCGGCTGGAAGTAGGGCGACTCGGTCTGCATCATGGCCAGCATGATGTTCTTGGCGTTGGCGATCTGGTACTGGTACAGGACGCAGTGCTCGACGGCTGTGGCCCAGAGCCAGGCCAGGTCGGACTCGATCAGGAGGCCACGGCCGGCATAGACGTCAATTTGGTCCTGGGTGACCTTGCTACATGGCCAGACAAAGGGTGGTTAGCAAAGTGGCGCAGGGGGGAAGGGGGGGGAGGGGGGGGGTTGCTCTCTCACTCACTCCATGTCGTGGTCGGCGGTCCACAGCCACGAGTTCTCAATGTAGGCCGTGGACCCAGGGGTCAGGTGCATCAGCAGGGAGGCGGCCTTGCATTTGGGGTTGACGGCACCGGTCAGCTTGGGGCAGTTCTCGGACTGGAGTCCGGTGCCCTTGGCTCCGCCAACTCGAATGTGAGAGTCTGCCACAGTTGTCAAATATCAGCATCAACACACCATGATCAGCCCCATTGATCCCCATCTTTCATTGTTTCATTGCACACATCACATACCCCACAAACCCGCGGATGCGGGCGACGTCTGCCGGACGTTCCACTCGACGACGATGGCGCCAGCAGTAGCGCCCTTGACGGTGAAGAGCATGTCCTGGATCTCAATGACACCGGCGTCGCCCGGGCGGGCGACCTGGATGACGGGCCGCGGGTGCAGCTCGTCTTCGAACTTGGCGCCGCCGCCCATGATCTGGGACCAGGCCTGGCCGATGATGCGCGAGCCGACGGGCACGCGGAGCGTATCGCGCACGAGGTAGATGCCAAAGGGGAAGAAGACGACCGAGGACGTGTTAGCGGCGCCCTCGAGGATGCCGTTGAGCACGGCCGTGTCGTCGGTCACGCCGTCGCCGGCCGCGCCCAGCGCCTTGACATTCATGACCTTGGACGCCGGGACGGCGTCGTACGTTGGCCGCCGGCGTGTCAGGATGTTCTGCGCCATGAACCAGTACTGCTTGCCCAGGAGGCTTGGGTTTCGCGTCATGGCCGGCATATAACCGCCGTTGGAGAAGGTGGCGACGCCGCTGCTAGCGTTGTTGACCTTGCCGAAGCCCCAGCTGTCGACGACGAGCAGCTGGCTTGGGTCGCGCGCGAGCAGCACGCGGTTTTGAAAGCTGTCGACGATGGGCGTGTCGACGTTGAGGAAGAGGCAGTTCTGGACGAGAAAGGAGGTCGAGTTCTCAGCTGTCAGCGACGTGACGATGCCCGTCGCCGTGCTCCGGAAGATGGAGTCGACGAGGACGAGCGAGCCCACGCCCTGCCCGGTGCTGTGCGGTCCGCCCGCCTGGACACGGCCGAGGCCCTCAGTCAGCTTCTGGCTACTGATTCGACCGAAGAGGAGCAAGCAGCCATGGCATGGGATCTACAACTCACCCCCCCCACAATGACCAGACCCTGGCCGCAGTTGTCGAAGGCGAAATCATGCATCGTCCAGGCCCAGTCCCAGTGGACCTGGACGCCAACGGCGCAGTGGAGAAAGCTCAGGTTGTCGGTGGTGAACTGCTGGTTGCCGAAGTACGCTCCGAACGCGCCGCCGACAAAGGTGAGGCCGGCCAGGAAGCCCCCCGAGCCGTTCTCCATGTAGATGCCCTGCCGACAACTGTGTGAGCCTCGTGGGTCTGACTTGAAGGCTGCTGTTGCTGCTGGCTGTTTCGCTCACCTGCTGGTTGTTTTCGCCATCCGAGACGTAGCGCATGTAGAACTCAATGTTCTCGAGCGATGTACCTTGGGCCACCTATTCACACAAGAGCCCAGGTTCGGTTGTCGGTGTCAGCACACCAAGATTGGTATATAATACACGTCTCAACCGGGTTGATTCAGGGGGCGGGGCTGGGGAAGGTCCACTTGCCTGCCAATGGATGCCGCAGATATAAGCCGTCGGACTGGCCAGGCGGATATCGATCTTGAAGTTGCGAACGCTGCGCAGGAAGTTGTTGGTGTTGACATACCTGGGTAGGTGGGTTAGTAGAAAAGGGGGTGACCAGCAACTTCCGGGGGGGGTTTTGGACTCACCACTCCTCGTTGTCGCTGACATAGACGTCGCTGGTAATGACACCCATGCCAACGAAGGCGGCAGATGCGAGGAGAGTGGGCGGGTTGGCGGACTGCACAGGTTATAAGCGCTTGGTCAGCATTATCACCGCCACGGTCAGGGGCACGCTCCAGGGAGCTGGAGGTAACTTACATCGCCAAGCATCTGCGTGTTGTAATACTGGATCAGGCTGCTGCTGACCAGGTAGGTCCCGGCCGGGAAGTAGACGACGGCCGGGAAGATGGTGCTGGAGCCGCAGTTGGGGCCGCAGCGGCCGCCGGACGAGATGGCCAGGTTGATGGCTGCCGTGTCGTCCGTAACGCCGTCGCCCTTGGCGCCGTAGTCCTTGACATTGCGCCACACCTTGTAGCCGGCAGGGGCGAGAGGGCTGGCGCCGTGCGAGGCCATGGCCAGCATCCAGGACGTGCTGCTCTGCCGCTTCGCGTGGCCTCCGGAGGAGGAGGTGCCGGACGGGTCGTCCATCTCGCCGTAGACAGCCAGGCGGCCCTCGGGCGTCTTGAGGTGCAGGGGCGTGTTGGTGTTGTTGAGGGCCTCGCTGCTGTCGCGCAGAAACATGGTCCGCGCCGCCGCCGCCACCTCGCTGTGGTTGCCTGTCGGGATCTGCGGCGAGGACTCGGCGAGGATGCGGGCCGCCTCGGCCACTTCGGGCGGGATGCGATAGCCGTTGCCCGTGACGTTTCCGGCGTCGGTGTCGGCGTCGCCCGCCTGCCGCCGTTGAGCGGCCGCCCCGTCCCCTTTGGGCTGCTCGTAGTCGAGCGGGGCCGCCAGGTTGGGCGGCGTTGTTGACGGCTCTTTGAACTCGTGCTTGTTGAACCTCGGCCGCTTCAGCCTTGCCCCGTTGACCTGGGCCATGGCGCGCAGTGCCTCTGCCACGAGCGCTTCGGGGTCATCAAACGTGTAGTTGCCCACGCTGCTGGCGGTGCCGTTGGCGCGGGGACCGATGTGGGTGCCATGTCTGCTGACGTGATGGTGCCTATGTGTGTGACTGTGACCCCGGTGGCCCGCAGCAACACTCGTGCTCGCCAGCATAAAGAATAGCAAGAGGCCCAGCACAAGGCACCGAAGGTGTTGGTGAGCCATGTTGGGCACACATCCGAGACAGTGTGGTGGGAGGGAGGGAGTTGGGAGTCGGGAGTTAGGAGTGAGGAGCCAGCAGTCAGGAGTCAGGAGTCAGGGGGGTGGTGAATTTTGGAACCGCGCCTCGTGATGATGGAGGCCCCGAGGTGTGTCGAATGCTGCCCGCCCTCAACTCTCTTTCTCGTTTTGAGTCCCTCCCCGAGTTGGTCCCCGAGTTCTTCCTCATACATGTACTCCGCACTTCCATCCCCACATCTCCATCCCATCCATGTCCACAATGCGGTGCCCCCACGGTTCCCTCAACCACGTTTGGTTAGGGAGCCTTAGCATGAGTAGCGGGAGCAAGCCTCACAATTTCAGGGTCCCGGCTGACCTGCTCGAGTGCTACGGTGCAGTTCAATAGCGCAGTCGGAATTCCCACAATCCCAGGGGCTCTCGCGGCTTCTGGGACTGGCGCGGTGGGGTCCCCCATTCGCACAGTTCACGAACATGGCCGAGACCGCAACCGGGACCACAACGCCCATCTCCGCCCCTCCGCGACAGCCATGTCCATGTCGCGCCCAAGACTGGACTGTCAGCCGCAGTCGCCGCCCCCCTGAATCCTGCGCGCGGGGTGCTGGACCCCTGATTTTGAAGCTATTGGAGCCAAGCCGGCATCGTTCCGTCCCGCGGCCGCAGAGTACTTGTACCGTTGTGGTGCATCTCAGTGTCCGGCCGGTGGGCAGCATGCCGCTCTCGTTTCTCGAGATACATCATCTCGAGCCTTGTTGACCTGCTCTGCACCGCCAGAGCCCCAAGTCTCCCCTGGATCTCGGTTCCTGGATCCTCCTGAACCCATGTTGTTGCGGCTCCGCCGTGGCCGACTCCTTGGCCTTCTGGCCTTGGTCGCCGGCCTGGGAGGAGCCGTGGTCCAGGCCCAGGACTGCAGCGCTTCCAATCCGTGCGAGGTGGGCTGCTGCAGCAAGTTTGGCTTCTGCGGGCTGGGTCCCGACTGTGAGTCCACTTCCTTCCCTTGACTCTGACGGCTAAATCGTATACTAACCGCCCCCCCCCCCCCCCCCCCAAAGACTGCAAGCCGGGAAGCTGTGTGGCCAACTGCGACCGCAAGGCCGACTGCGACCCGGGCGGCTACGGACCGGACTACGTCAAGTCGACGACGTGCCCCCTGAACGTCTGCTGCTCCAAATGGGGGTTCTGCGGCTTCACGTCCGAGTTCTGCAGCCCCAAGGATGCCATCATGCGCCCGAGCTGCGACACCGTCGTCCCCTCGGCCTTCAGCCGCGTGGTCGGCTATTACGAGGGGTGGTCCCCGGGCCGGCTGTGCAACAAGTTCTATCCCGAGCAGCTCCCGATCGGCGTCTACACCCACCTGAACTTTGCTTTTGCGAGCATCGACCCGGTCACCTTTAGCGGTATGTCACTCTTTTTTTTTGTCTTCTTTTTGTGGAAACACCTGGGACGGACGGCATGCTGACCGGGGAGGGCTGTGACGGGGTAGTGGTGCCGGCGTCGTCCAGCGACATCGATCTCTACAAGAGACTGACGAACCTCAAGCGCAAGGACCCGTCGCTCAAGGTCTTCATCGCCATCGGCGGCTGGACCTTCAACGACGACGGCCCGACAGCGACCACCTTCTCGGACCTGGCCGCGTCTCCTACCGCACAGAAGGCCTTCTTCAAGTCGCTGCTCAGCTTCATGTCGACCTACAACTTTGACGGCGTCGACCTGGACTGGGAGTACCCGGAGGCCCCCGACCGACATGGGAGGGGCGTCGACTTTGCAAACTTCCCCACGTTCCTCGAGAATCTGAAAAAGTCACTGAGCGCGTCCGGCGGACGGGACGGACTGAGCGTGACGCTGCCCGCGTCCTACTGTAAGTGCACCCACCGCTTCTCTCCAAGACGCATCATGACGATTCGGGTTTGGAGGTCTAATTTCCTACTGTGGCCTACCTCGACAACAGGGTATCTGCAGCATTTCGACATCAAGAAGCTTGGCAAGACGGTCGACTTTTTCAACCTGTGCGTTTGCTACATGCCCGTCCCCCCGTCCCTCTGACGAGCAGAAAATGACAAGAAGATGCTAAAACCAACCATGTACCTGCAACCCACAGCATGACTTACGACTTCCACGGGGTCTGGGACAAGCCCGAGACGCCCAGCAAATGGGTCGTCCCGCTCCTCAACGCGCACACCAACCTGACCGAGATCAAGGGCGCGATGGACCTGCTGTGGCGCAACCGCATCAGCCCGGACAAGGTCACCATGGGCATGGCCTTCTACGGCCGGGCCTTTGCCGCCAGCAGCTCGGCCTGCATGACGCCGGGCTGCACATTCGCGTCGGGCGCCGACGCGCAGATGTGCAGCAACGAGGTCGGCATCATCCTCAACTCGGAGATCGACCAGCTCGTGAGCGCGCGCGGCCTCACGCCGACGCTCGACAAGGACGCCGCCGTCAAGATAGTCACCTGGGACCGCGACCAGTGGGTGGCCTACGACGACGAGGACACGTTCGCCCTCAAGGCCAAGTTTGCGCGCAGCCAGTGCCTCGGCGGCCTGATGGTCTGGGCCGTCTCGCACGACACACACGACGCAAAGTACTCGCAGCTGCTGGGCACCGTGGCCCACCGCCGGTTCCAGGCCACCATGCTGAGCGGCGAGAACGGGGGCGCAGGCAACACGACCGACAGCGACGGGTACGAGTACGTGGCCGACTACAAGCAGCAGTGCCGGTGGACGGGCTGCAACGAGAGTGAGTCGAGTCTCTCCCATGTTGCCTTTTACTATCTTATATGATGTTACACGGTGAGCCGCGGCTGACCTCCCGACCACCAGACTGCCCGTCCGGCTGGATCCGCATGCTGCGCAAGGACGGGGGCGCCCGGGGCGAGGAGTACATGGTCGACGAGGCTGGCTGCGATGGGTACGGCCAACACCAGCTGTGCTGCCCGCCCGACCAGGCGCTGCCGACGTGCGGCTGGTATAACCACAACAACGGGAACTGCGACAACGTGTGCCCGCCCGGCGCCCGTGAGGTCGGTAGCAACTACAAGTATTGCCAGACGACGTCGGCGGGCGGCTTCTACGCCTACCCGACGTACCAGGCGGCGTGCTGCACCACGGCGACCGACAGCACGAAGCTATGGGGCCAGTGCAACTGGACGACTTGGCCGTTGTGCTACAACGACGCCAGCTGTCCCGCCGGCGACGAGATGGTGGCCGCGTCCGGGACCGGCAGCGGCGACGCGCAGTGCTTTGGGTTCCCGAACCCGACGAGCACGCGCAAGTACTGCTGCAACAACACGGACGAGAACTCGCGATGGAGCCAGTGCGAGTGGCACAGCGACCTGGCCCAGGGGAGCACCCTGCACCCGGCCGACTTCTGCCACGCCAACTGCCCCAAGGACACGGTCCGCGTCGCCATGGACCACACGGGCTGCTCGGGCGGCAGCGCAAAGGCGAGGTGCTGCACTCCGGACATCAAGTCCGTCTCCAAGCGGCAGACCAGCCAGGACGCCGAGACCGAGTACTACCTTAGCCTCTTCCTCGAGAACCCCGTGTGTCCGGCCAACGTCTTTGAGCACGGCGACACCTTCTGGCCGCGCGACCTCACCACCATCACCGTCCAGCAGGCCGGCGTCACCATTGTCGCCACGCTCTTCTTTGGCGACCCGACCAGGTCGCAGAAGGACCTGTGGGACCGCCGGATCGCCCAGGTCAGCCGCTTCACGAGCCTGTCGTACGCCAACCTGTACGACTACCTCGTGAGCAGTGGCGGCGACTTCATCCGCTTCACCCTCGGCAGCACCCAGGGCCCGCGCTACATCCTCTGCAACCTCGACCTCATCGCCGCCCAGGTCTCCAACTTCCTCGCCGGCGGCGGCGGCGGCGGCGGCGGCGGTAGCGTCACCATCACCTGCGAGTGCGTCCGGAAGGACTGCTGCTCGCCCAGCGACGACGAGTGTATCGCCTTCACCGGCTCGGTCCTGGCAACCAGGGCAACATCGCCAGACCCCCGCAACGTGCTGCTGGCCAAGCGCGGGGCCGCCAAAGATTACGAAGACGAACTCACCGACTACAGCACCCACCCCCTTACCTCGATCACCTACGTGTGGACAGCGCCTACGGCACGTATCCCCTTACTCCTCTCTCTGTCTTCCCCCTCTCTCCAGCCCCCTAAACAATTCTACGCCATGAAAGCTGACCGCGGGTTGGATGCATTTAGTACCCCTCAACTGGCGACTTCACAAGCCCGAGAGATAATGCCATCCTGGGGAGCGTCTGGCAGCCGGACCCCAACTGCCCCCCCAACTTCAACCCTCGGACTTTTGCGATGACAGCTGGCAACAATCCCGGCGGGGTAGATTGTAAGTGCCTGTCTCTGTGCCCGGCTTGATATCATTGTAGCGGCTGTGGTCGAAAAGAGAAAAGAAGAAAAAGAAGATCTGGCGCTGACCGAGAACCCCCCCTCTCATAACAATCAGCCGAGCACATCTTCGAACGGCGACGCATGGCCTATTGGTCCTCTAACGCCGTTGAGGGCGACCTGGGGACGGGTGGCGAAAACTATGGGGACGCCCTGCCGGGCGACGTGCCGTATATGAGACAGGGCACTCACTACCGCGTCCCGCTCAACTTCTTCACCGTCACCCTGACCACCACCCTCACACCCCAATGGGTCCAATACCTAAACCTCCCGGCCGCCGCCGGAAGTCCGAACCCGGCCCCGACCGACTTCCGCGCGCGCATCATGAACGCCCTAGGCTCGACGCCACACCGCACCGTCATGTCGCTTGCCGTAAAGGGCCTCAACATCAAAAAGTCAAAAGTATTAACATCTCTCCTCTACCCCCTCTGCTAACCACCGCCTCAGCACCCCTGCTGCCTTCGTTTTGCCGCCTGACCTGATATATTGACGCTTCCTTTGCCATGAACAGATGTGGAATTTCGCTGAGCTGGTCAACCGAAAAATGATGGAAAACTTGTTGTGGGGCACCAAGAACAAGAACACGCCTCCCGATCTACAGGAAGCGTTCCGGATCATCCACGACGTAGGTCTCTTCTCTGACTGTCACACACACTCTCTCTACTGACACAAACGTGACGCCGGTCCCGGCGTAACATATCAGGTCCTCGCCGCATTCCAGTTCCACAACCAGCAGACGGTTAATCAAAACCTGAGGACCGTCGTCAACACCATCCGGGTAGAGATCCGCTACGCCGAGCGCATGTATCTCGCACAGTTCCGGACGCCGGTGTATGCGCTCGACCACTTCGATGCCTGGGTCCAGGACCATTTCAGCCGGATGCGGGTCGTGACCCAAAACTGGGCGTTGGAGATGATCCGCTACCTCGACACAGCTGCTAGCGACAACTCGCCGCTCCACCTGCAGATCAAGGCCCGGATTTCTCAGATGCAGGCAACGGTCAACGGCCTAGCCATTAACCAGGCAAATTTCTATCCGGCACTGCCGTAGATATTCTTTTAGAGGGGGAAGGGGGGGTGAGGGGGGTATAGCTTAGGTACTTAAATAGGGGATAGGGTTAGTTGCCTTTCAAAATGAAAGTAATTAGGTGATGTACCAAAACTTTTATTCGGGCCTTTCCCGATCTCTTAGTAGTATTGAAGCGGAGACATCTCTCCTCAAAACACCACCAAAAAACACACACACTACCAAGGCCGTCAACACAGCCCATACGTCAAGACGTGTGACTTCGTAAATGGAATCGCGGATTGCTCAACGCACAAACTTCGGATCGTGAAACAAAACATGTGCCAGTCTGGCCACAAGAAGGGGAATCCGCTCGCAGCCTCAGCTGCGAGGCAAAGTGTTGTAAAGCAAGTTGAATTTGCTGGTGGGTGTGGTGATGGCAAACTTGGTTGCCCCTTGAAACTGGGGTCGGAGGTTGAGCTCCCTCTAAGTACAAAAGCCGACGTACGGCTAGGGAAATGCAACAGAAAAACAGAAAAGTCCGGCTCCATTTCGTGTGCCCCGATGGCCACGGTGCGAGGGCATCTCCGTGAACCAGTATTAGGTAGGTACTCACACCGGGCTATAAATATATGTCCCTGATCCCTCCGGCACCTCCGCATACCCTAGACATAATGCGCGGTCCCTGTCATTCAGACCCCAATGATCCGACCAGACCGAGAACAGGTCGCATGGCTCTACCCGTAACCAGCCCGGGTACGCATCACTACCACTGCCCCAAAGACCCTCCTCCCGCTGCTCAGCCGGCAGTGCCATATACCTCGCCTCTACTAGCCACAGCCACCCCGGATGCCCGGTCCCTAGGATATCCGCCTTCTCCTCGCGCGTTGCCACGCACCGCAGCGGCGGCACCTCCTCCGGGATCTGCGCGAGCGCGGCCAGGCTCTCCCCGTCGACGACCAGGCAGCTCGTAAACCGCGGATCCTTATCGCGTACGTCGCCCGTGTCAGACTGCGTATCCACACCCTCACACCACCGCCGAAAGTACTCTGCCAACGCGCCGAACCGCTCCCCCTCATCCCCCCCACTACCACTATCCAGACCCCCCAACCCCTCCCGATCCTCTACCACGTCCAGCCAGAACCTCCTAAAAACCTCGTCATTCCACGACCCATCGACCACCTTCCACTCCTCACAAGACGCCCCAATCCCCGGGAACCGCGTATAATGGCACCAGTACTGTACGACCCGGCGCAGCCGCTCCATCGCCAGGGGAAACAGCACGTCCGACTCGGGGGTGTAGACGGTACGCAGGACGGTGAAGCCCCACGAGCCCCAGCCGCGGTACCGGCGCTGCGCGTGGCGCCGGTAGCGAAATGCGAGCAGGGTCACCTTGCCGATGGCATCGCGGTCGTGCTTTTCGTCCGGCCGCAGCCGGTTGGTCGAGAAGGTGGGAGGGATTGCATCGAATTGCGGGGGGGGTGGTGGTGGTAGTGGTGGCATAGTGATGATCTCGGGTAATATCCCGGGTGATCGGCACGGCGGTAGAGTTTAGATGTGGCGTCGAGGTGTTGTTCAATAGTTGTGTGGGCGGGTGAGGATTGTGTGGCTCTGTCGGGTTTGTTAGGTTCAGGTTTAGGTTCAGGTTTAGGTTCAGGTTCGTCGGTTGAGAGGGTTTCAATTTCAACGAGAACTCGCCAGACCGTAACACGTGACTTCCACTGTGCGTAACCCTAACCCGCTGCATCCTCCCTCGAGAATTGACATTTTTGTGACAGAAAATGACTAGTTAATCAGCAGCTGGTTAAGTATCAACGCCCTCCCCCCCCACTTGCCCTGCACCACGCCCTGCTCCATGCCCGCGCCCGTGCCCGCGCCCATGCCCAACGAGCTGAGTGTTGGGGATGATGTCGTTGGCATCCAACTGCCCAAGCGCGATGGCAGGAGATGGAAATAGTGATGCGTGGCAGTGGTGGTGCGTAGCCAGCAGCCTACCTAGGAAAAAAAGGAGGGGAGGATGCAGAGGGTTAGGGTTATGTGCGGTGGAACTCATGTGCTACAGTCCGGCGACCCCCCCCCCCCACGCCTTACGGTCCGAAAAGCCCGGCTCTTCTTAAAACCTTTGGCCTGGAGCTAGGTGGAACTTCAACGGAGGAATCACTGGCAATCCCTAGCATGTCAGCTCCACTTCCTGTGGTCCCACTGGCAGCTGTTTGTTCTTCGCTCCTTGACTTTTGCAGTCAAAAGCGAACTTGAATCGAGGAAGCAAGCCGCAATGGGAGAGTTGTCGGAAATTGCTGCCCAGCTTATTTCAACTCAAGGCATCTCCATCTCTCACCATATCGGCCCGCCCGTTGTGCCGTTCCGGCCATCTCCGGCCTGGTAACCTCAGGCAATGGAAGACTGCGGGTGTATGCCAGCGAGGCTCGGTAATCCCTCACCGCCTCGGAGATCAGGAGCCTTCCGCATAACGTGTAGTTATCTCAGGGCATTTTTGGTGGGCGGTCAGCGGGATGACCCGCAGTTGACAGCTCCGCCCTGAAATAACACCGGATCAGGGACGACCAAATCCACAGATGCGGCGTGGGGGCGGCCTATGCTTCTCCTTGCTGTCTGCTATGCTCTCGCCCCACGTGGACGAATCAATTGATCAACTGAAACCGACAACCAGGACAATGGAATTGCCATTTCTGGAGGATTCCCAAACTCGGGGAATCGAACCCTCCTCTACAAGTACAATTACAAGCACGCCAGGCAAAGCAACAGATTCGGACTCCTCTTGAGCTTTCGGGAGCCTTATATGGAGTTGTACGAGGCTGGGTGTCGCACGAGGCGATGAGGATGGTTGAAGAACAACGAAAGTTGCTTGCAAAGACGGACCCCCCTCTGTACCCGACTTGTACAGGCACTTTCTCTCGAGTCTACGGGCTCCCATGCTTACTAGGAGAGAACCCCCCCAAGGTGCTTGGTCACGAGTTGCTAAGCTCCCAAGAGCTTAGCAGCCACTATCAGCCACAGAAAGTGGCTGCAACTTCCCGTTTCCTCGACCCCATTGAACTAGCCACTGACCAAATGTTTTGCTCGGGTAACTATTGCTCCTTCCACGTGGCGTAATCCCGATCAAATCGCTCCTCCACTTGCTGTTGACGTTTTGCAGTCCTCGCAGAGGATCCCGTGCTGGATGCTCATACGGCAGTCGAAGCATCGACTCTCTTCTCTCGTAATCTTGTCGCGGAGGAATCTCACTTGCCGCCGCGTTTCTTTGACTGCATAAGCAAAGTCTTTAACTGCAAGGTAAGGCATCTCAGCCCAAATAGGGGGAGCTTTCGTCTGCGTTTTCTTTTGAGACACTTCCTGTAGGCAGTGCGGTAGATTCGGCCGTTCCGTGAGAGACCACCCTGCGCAACGCGTCCCTGGGCGGCCTCGGTCGAATGCTTCATGCCAACGCCGTCCTGCTCCATAGCCAGGGGAAAGCAGTTGTCTAGAGGCAGTGGTGAGAGAGTTCCGAATC
>MU855788.1:0-23902 GCA_033296695.1 Staphylotrichum tortipilum
TTTGCCAGTGCCCAGGTAAGTCGGTCGCCCACGTGCTAGAGGGCCGAAAAAAAGTAGAACTAGCGGGCCGAAAAAAGAGTGGAACTAGCGGGCCGGAACAACCCTTTCCGGAAATTATGTAATCGGCTTGGCAAAGCTTTGCGGTAAATACAAATCTAGGCCCTGGCAGAGCAAATCTGGGCCTCAATTTGGCAAATAAATCGGAGGGTGGTCGGATTTATTTGTATTTGCTTTATGGGGAGCATTGATCCCAGCGATCCCCCGAGCAATCACCAGCCCGCTACCATCACTGGGGCCCAATCGGAAGAAATACGCCTCCAACGCCTTGCCCCTCCAAGCAAGCTCCAGAACAGCCTCCCCCACCTCCTTCCCCCCCCAGCAAGCCACTTTAGCCCCCCGCAGCACGCTTACCTTGGCGGCGGGATTTTCGGGAAGGCAGGACCCGGGATCCGTGCGTCGAAAGAGAGTCATTTTGCCAGTTGGTGCTGCTGTTGAGAGTGTAGGTGGTAATGCTGGAGGCTTGGCCGCCGCGCAGTGCTGCGAGGGTGCATCTGCGTGGGGTCGCCTCGCTCATCATCAATCGGGCAGTCTCGACGTCGGCCGTCGCATTTCCCTCACCGCTCATCTCGAGCAGCGGGGGGGGGGGGGGGGGGAATTGGGGGGGAGGTGGAGGGGGCGAAGGAAGGAGGGGAAACGCGATGGAAGGGATGGAGCGCGCGCGGAAATGGTCGGGAACTAACACCCGGTCAGCCACACGACCCACACCCGATCACCAACAAGCGATAGACGCGGGATTTGCCCAATTTCTGCTGGTCCAGCTGCCGAGATACGCGCGCTTGATTCGGACAGGACCAACTAGCGCTGCGTCAATATGCGCGATGCATACCACCCGCGAGTCGCCGCCATTGGTTCGGATAGACGCCAACTGCAGCCACACACCATCCTTCACCCTCCTGAGGTGCAGGTGCAGCTCTCGGCGGAGGATGATGAACGGCTCACCTTACCTCGGAAAAGGGGCGGCAGGGGGCGAAAGGGGTCGAGCTGGCAAGAACAGGAGGGGATGGGATTGGAACAGCGCAGAGAGCCAGAGGGATGACGCCGGAGAGCAGCCGTGCGTCTTGGTCCTGGTCGCCGACGTGTTGGGCCTCAGGCGGAGGTGACGGCTCTCCCACAAGCAGGCAAGCCCTTCTCCATCTGTCCAGCACTGCCAACACGTCCCACGGCACGGGTTTGTTTCTGAGACAGACGGACGCTCCCCGCTGTGCCTCCCATCATGTCCATGTGCTGGTGCGCCAGCGTCCGATTTCTGAGATCTGCCCCGATGGCGGGGCAGTGGCTCCCGTGGCGCAGGGGAGATTGCCATCATCAATCAGCAGGCAGCAGGATAACAGCCAGCGGCCACACCAACGCCAAAGTCCGGAAGGCATGTGCACCTAAAGTCTTGGCGTTCTGCAGCCACGCCCCTCTTGGTGGTTACTTTACCCGAGCACCGGGATTGGATATATGAACATATGCCGTGGATAGATCGAGAGACCCCGTTACTGTTACTGTGCCAGTGTCGCCTTGGGGGCCAACCCAACCAGGCCGACACTAACTCGGCACCCTTAGACCTGGGATGCCGATATCGAATGCGCGGCACCTAGGCAGGTATTCCCCCTGCGGCCACTGTGCACAATGTACAATGCTGGCCAACGTCCAACGTTATCAGCGTCCGACGCCTTCGTCTCGCGCTGAGCGGTGTTGTGGGGTGGGATCTCGAGAGGACATGCGGGGACAGAGGAAATACCATGTGCCTTATGCAACCAGCCGATATTTGCACGGGAATCGGCACGACTACGACATCTCGCGCTAAGTCGCGTGGGCACGTTGCTCCCCCCGTCCGCAGCCGCAGCGGCGCGCCCTGTGATTTCCAGCTAAAGGGGACCCCGCTAACGGAGGAGAGGTACCATAGAAGTTTTGGGGCACGGAGGACCTGCACGTATACACGCTGTCGGTCGGAAGCTGCACGTGTTCGCGGCGGCCCCCAACGTCCGCTTCGGACCGGGCGGGCCCTCTGCGCATCTAAACCCGCAGCCAGAGGACGTGTCCTCGTTGCGCATACGGACTACGATCTTGTATCCGTAGATTGCAGCCTGGTCCTGGGAGGAGCAATAAACCCGCTCTGGGAAGCGCCCGCGCTACGGGAAGCATGTCAGACGGATCTAGTTGGCCATTGCCCATTGGGGAGAGGGAATCGCTAGCAATAGATTTTCACCAGATCTGCAGCACACGGGCGACCTAGGCAGTTTAAGAGCCTTGCCGAGTTGGGCAGGTGCCCCGTTTGCTTCTCCTTTCGCGAAATTTAATGTGGTACGATGGTGGAAATCTGGCATGCAGAGAGCTGCGATCGATGTTGCTGCGACAGGCTTCCGGATTTCTTGGCTTTGGCTTGTTCCCGGCTGCTTGGCGTGCTCTGGAGATCAGTCAACTGACAGGACATACCATAGCACAGAGGATTCTGCACCACGGCCATGTACAAGTACATAGAAGAAGAAGCAAAAGTGAGATAACTGCTGCGGGAGGCCGCGCCCGCCCCGGGCAGTTTGGTGTGTCCGTACGGCCAAGGATGCTCTCGGGACGGACGGACCAACCGACCTCGACTCTCGGGTGACGACGACTGAGGCCCCGAGGCAAGGAAGATAGGGCGATCCGAAACGGGTGGGCAAGAGTGCCGCACCCAAGCAGGGCGCGGGTCGCTGTGCCAGACCCTGGCAGGCGGCGCTGGGCTTCCAGAACAACCAAGAGAACGGCGCTGACGAGACCTCGCACCAGCGGGCGGGCGACGCCGAAGGCCCAGCAACGTCCCCAGCATCTCCCAGCGTCGCAGAGGATGGGCGAGGGCGCGCGAGGATGACCCCTGGACACTAGAGCGGGCCCACACAAGCAAGTGTGTCGACCTGACGCAGGCCAAGTGTCCGACTGACTGGTGTGTCGTCGTGCCTCAACGCGCTTGCATTCCCTCGATGCGCAGCGGCTGGGTCGCTTGGCTCTCTCAATCACAGCACAGCTCCGAAGGCGGGGCAGGGGAGAAGAACGGGGGATGGAAGCCACACGGCCAAAGCCTCGCAGAAAAAGTGGTGGCCTGGCTGCGACTAGTTCGCTCCCCGCCTGTGCAGCACCTACCACCGGACAGAGGCTGGAAGAACCAACCAGGCGGGCTCTCGCGGGTGGGCGCTTCTTGGTTGCCGCTGCGGCCCGTGCACCGTCGCTCGTCGGCCCCAGGCGTCGCGATTGGCGGGCACGATAAGATAACCAATCCAGAAAGCGCAACCCGCCGACAGGGTTTCGCATCCTTCGACATCGTCAGTCTGAGCCTTTCCCTTTCCCTCCCAGTCTCACGTCTCTTGCGAGATCCGTTGCCCACCCACGCGGCGCTCATCAGCCAATTTTGTTTGCAGCCCGTCCTTTGCCCGCCTCGCGCCCCGCCTCGCGCTCTTCCCCCTTCCTCCCCTCCATCTTTCCCCCCTCACCAGCCAGCGAGCCAGCCAGGCTGCCTTGTGGCCAGCAAGAAATCAACCATGGAAACACGATGCGCTTGCGCTGCGCTGCGCCCGAGCCGCCGCGGGCTGGCATCAAACCTGGATCATGATGGAGTCGAATCATAAAAAAAACCACGGCCCACGGTTTCTAAGCACTGTGTCAAATGAGCTTGTCTGTCCCTGCCCTGTGGGCATATTTCTCGATTCACCCACACCCCCTTCAACCGCCGCCCCCTTGCTGTCCTTGATCCTGCCCCGTTAGTTATCCGACTTTTCCCCCCAGGACTCGCACCGCTGCCCGGCCCCAGCCCTGCAGGTCGGTGAAGAGGGGGGAGAATCGATCGTTCTTGGTTGAAGACGAATGAGGCGAGCAGCCATGGCGTGAACAAACGCCAGCCGCGCAGAGCCAGCAAACAGCCGCGAGCACTCCGGCTGACGTCGGTGACAGATCAGTTTGCGCGTCTATTGAACGCCCTTTTCGGCGAAAGAGCTTCGGGACCACAGCCGTGAGCCGCGCCGCCATGCGTCTTGGTCTTGGGTAGTCGGCGGTCACGGCCCCAAAGCGGACGCTAGGGGGTGGGTCGACGACGACTCGACGCGAACACCCCCCTCAGGCCTCAGGCCTCAGGCTCCAGCTCTGCCACCCTCTCTGCCACATCTTGTTTCCGGGCAGCCCTGCTCGGCCACGGCACATTTGGCCCTTTCCCGCTCCAGTGCGCAGCGCGCGGCACAGCTGGCCACAGGCGAGCCTGGGAAATGCTGGAGCCTAACAGCAGCCACGGTCGTTTCGCCCCCACGCCGCGCCGCCTGGCCTCGCTCATGTTCCTGTTGGCAAGGGCCCACGTCCAAGGTTGTGATGTGGACTTAGAGAGAAGAAGAATGACAACGGGTTTGGGAAAAGCAGCAGAGGGGGCCGGGGAGGGCGAGAGGGCCTGCGCCAGGCCCGATTACCAAGTACACGGGCGGTCCAACATGCAACTCGCACTTCCGGTGTCCCGATGCATCCCAGGCCCAACGTGTCGCCATTCGGGGATAGCGCTGCTCCATATCACAACAGCAACTTGTCCCGGCAAGGCCGTTGGAGCCAAAGTCATCCATGCCTCCACTACGCTGAGAGGGGGTGGGATGGAACGAGCAGGGGGATGAGGAGAAGGGTGCAAGGGGGGGCAGAGAGCCTGCATGGATCGGCCCACCCCTGGAGTGGTTTCGGTGGGACACCCAACAACGCGACCTGGGCTGTACCACCCACCCCCCATCCCTGCTCTGCACCACACCCACCTCCTATGCTCTCGTCGCCCATTGACATTGCATGTACCTGTGCCGGCCCAGGAAATACTCTAAATCCCCCCCAGTAAACGGTGCCAATGCCCTGTCTGACCCCTTCCATGCACCAGCATGGCATTTGTGGGGATTTACTGCTCCTCTCGACTTATAAGCTTAGCTCCGTCCTGGCCCTTCTCCACGACCTCTGAGGCTGAGTGCCTTTTGACATTTCAAACCATCCCCAAAGATAGCTCCACGGCGTTGTTGTGGAATCTTGCTACCTGGCCGCCGCTCTCGCCGCCTCGATACAGCCCATCACCAGCCTTGCTCTCGTCGGTTCATATAAGTCGTCCAACGCCTCCTCCCTCAACGGCCTCGTCGGTCGAGCCCTCCCCATTGCATCTGCTACTAGCCAGTGTATGTATATATACCTTTTGAGTCTTTCCAACCCGTTTTGCATATCTACCTGCCCACCCGCCTCGGGGAGAGACAACAATGGACCCGACATACCCAAGCCAAGGCTTCGACGGCACATACTCACGCACCTCCAGGTCGAGAGCTAGCAGCGGAGTATCTTCGACAGAAGGACTACTCCAGAACCTACAGCTGGCCGAGACGGCATCGCTTGAGACCGGGCCATCCATCAACACCAGGCCTGCATCCTCGAGAGGGCTCGCCTCGCCCGCATACTTGAGTCCGAGCTTGTCCTCCCACTCGACAAGCTACTTGCCCACCCCCCTCTCTCAACACCAACCGGGCTTCCCGCTGCCGCTGTCTTCCGAGGAGGTGGCCTCTCAAGCAGAGTGGTTCGACACCGAGCAACAACCACACACGCACGGCGCGCCGCTTCTCCGATTAGAACCCGCACACGACCAACTCAGAGCGTCGCCGTCGTCGCCCCCGCTCCCATCGATTGAGACGGAAGCCATGAGGTACGGCCTCGGCCCGGCTGCCGCATCCATCCCCGTCCTCTCTCCATCTATCTTTGCAGCTCCTAACCCCCGAAGCAGCACCGTTGCCATTTCGTACGATCCTGCTGCATTCAACATGGGTACCAGATCGTCATTTACCTGGCCAGGTACACACCAGCCACGTCCCTCCCCCGAGCACACGAGTTTTGCTGTTCTGACCACGGAGACAGTGATGGATACCGGGAGCGGCCTCATGCCCCCCGATCTCGGGCAGTACGGAGCGGAATCCAGCCTGACTCCGCCCGGCGGGTCACGGTCGGTCACGGCAAGCCCGCCAGGGACGTCGCTCACGGCGGAACAGCGGGAACTCAAGCGGCAGCGGGACCAGGCGCGGCACAGCTCCAAGATGCACTCGCGCGGCCGCAGGACGGACAGCGCCTCGTCGTCGGTCTACTCGCCGCCCGTCACCATGGCCGACCTGGCGAGCGGCGCCTCGAACATGCCCGTGTACACGACAGCGCCGTCCCAGATCTCGCTCCTCACCGAGCCCGCCGCGCCGCACTACCTGCCCCCCTTTTCACCACCCCTGTCGGACCAGAACCAGGCGAACATGTTCACGGGCTCGTACCCCCCGCACTCCTACATGCACGACTACGGGTACCCGTCATCGACGGCGCCGAGCTTGCCGTCGCATTATGGGTACGTTCTTTTCTTTCCCCCTCCGGCTCAGACGCCGCTGGGCGAAGCGCAGCCCAAGGGCCGGCGGGAGGCGGCCCCTGACAAGGAAAGTGGTATTGACCGAGCAAGCAGGCACCTCCCTGTACAAGACGCGAGCCTCGGTATGTACACGATGCCGCCGATTATGGGCGGGCCCGGGCCGTCGTCGGTGGACGCGGGCGCCGGGCAGGTCAGGGTGGTGCACAGCCGGCCCAAGCCGCAGTGCTGGGAGCACGGGTGCAATGGGCGGCAGTTCTCGACCTTCAGCAACCTCCTGCGGCACCAGCGGGAAAAGTCCGGGCAGGCGTCCAAGTCGAGCTGTCCCCGGTGCGGCGCCGAGTTCACGCGGACAACGGCACGGAACGGCCACCTCCAGCACGACAAGTGCAAGAAGAAGGGCTCCGACTGAGGCAGGCGGCCAAGTGGAGAGAGAGAGGTGGGGGAGGTAGAGAGAAAGAGAAGGGAGGGGAGAGGAGAGGGTCGTTTCAAAGGCCTCGTCGACGACTCCTCTGCAACATTCACGACGCAGCCCCCGACATACCTAACGCTCCATCCAGCATTCTGCTTTTTTCGGCCTTGGCTATTTTTCTCGTCGACGCGCATCTGTATAAAATTTCCGCTACGATAATTTTTTGCTGCCAGATGGTTGGCCTTGTTTTTTGTTGGATTTTTGTTTTTGGAGTTTTCACTTTTCTTTTTTGGTTTTGTTTGTTTTATTTGTGTTGCACTGGGAGGAATTATATCCACTCTGTTTGGGAACCGGGGGGCGGGAACCTGTCATTAGACGCTTGACACGGTTGAGCATTCGGGCTTCACACGACGGGCGGAAAGGGGGAAATACCAGGGGGATATTGGGCCAAAACCGTCGTTCGTTTTATTTCTATTTCTGGTCGCTGATGGCTCAGCGCCTCGATCAGGGACACCACGGCACTCAAGGACATCATCAGATCGGGAACACAACAGGAGCACACGGGCAGGATGGAGGGACGGGATAAATCTGCTCGTAGTACTTTTTAGTCTAGTCATTATTAACTGGGCAACGCCTTCAGGCGCAAAGCAAGGCGCGAGAGGCAAGAAAGAAGTCAATTCTCGAGGTCCATCCGCATCACCCAGAGCGCTACACACTGAGAAAATGCTGTCTGCTGTCTGCTCGAGGGAAGTAACCAGACCAACACCAAAACTGGACGACTTCAGGTTCCTCCCTCCTCCCTCCTCCCTCCTCCCTTTTCATCCCTTCTCCCTCCCAGACTCCCCTCCATCTTCACAGTCCTCCTGTCTTCCCCCCCACATTGACGCAAACTCGCCCTGTTCTCCAAGGGCTGGGTCGACCATATCCCCTCCCGCATCCTTCTGGCTGCAGGCCCGTGACCAACAGCAATGCTAGACCTGCCCGGGCAAGCAAGCACAATGCCACCTCGCCCATGGAGGTCGTGCTGCGCTGCTGCTGCAGCACGCACTCCTTCCCGTGCTGTCCCTCCATGGCAGTTGAGTGGGAACCATCGCCGCAAGCACCAAGCAGCAGCAGCCACCAACTTGACCGGCCCCCCCTCCCTCCTTCTTCCCCTCGCTTCCACCTCGCCTCCCTCTCACTCACTCCCCCCCCTAGCCCCCTTAACTTCCCTCCCCTCTCCTCCTTGCCCCTTCCTCCCTTTCCTGTCCCCACCCCGACTACCCCCTTTGACGACTTACATACCCCCCTCCCCTTCTCGCTCGCGGTGCCCAGCAAAGGGGGCACCCTCAGACGACCAATCCGGAGGACGAGGGCCCTCGATCCTGCCGGCAAGCAGGCCAACAACAGCCTGACGCGGGTGCGGCGGTTGGTGGCTGGCCGCGACGCAGGAGAAATCGACAGCTCGCCCAGCTCGCCCGGCTCACCACTCACACGGGCACCGCTGCTGCATCATATCTGCATGCGGGTAAGGAGGTTGGTGTCCGCGCAATGTTTACATGTTGATTCCCGGGTGGCTATTGGCAGCAGCGTCCATGCAGAGCCCGGACCGGACAGCAACCCGGCGCTTACGTACGACGCAGGCCCAGGCCAACAAGGGCGGCCATGGGCAAATTATCACAGACAGACAGCAGCGCTGGGCCAACAGTGTCTCACACCAGAGAGCGAGGGAGGAGGCAAGGGACATGGCATGCGAGAGGACCCCCGACGGTGTCACGCCCGCGTTTGTGGTTAGGCTCTCATCGCCGACCGCCTGCGGCCACGGCGGCATAGCCCATCGCCGCCACACCCAGACATACATACACCATGGATGCTGGCGGCGATCCGGGGCGGCTTGCAAGGGGATATCAAGCCCACCATGCCTTGCCATCTCAATGCATGCGACCATGGCTGGCATGTTGGGGTGGGGGGGTTGGGGGTTGGGGGTTGGGGGGGGGGGTGGGGGGGGGGGGGGGGGGGTTGTTCAAACAAGGAACAAAAAAAAAGTTGAACAAAAAAAAGTTCGACAAACGGCTTCCTGGCGAGGCTCGTGGGCGGGCCGCATGGTTGGTGGAACGTGGCATTCACCAATGACGGTTCAGAGAATGCTGTTGACTGAAATCCAGCATCAAAACCTCATTTCCCCGTTCTCCCCACCAGGCTTGAAACTCTGGCGAGGTTGGTTGTTCCGACGACACAGCCTCGCTCGAAATAGCAGGTCTTGGCTGGAGGGGCCAAGCAGCTCCCGTCCCTGTATCCGTAAGTCGAACAAAAAAAGGATGTGGCAGCCAGGCCCCATGGCCGAGGCATCTTCTCTTTAATTGTGCGGGCCTGCCGCCGCATGCTGCCCAGGATGCCTCGGCCATGAGAACACAGTGCCGAACACGGGGCCGGTTCGGCACCTCTCGCCGCCGCCGGGGTTTTTTGGAGTCGGGACTTATCAACAGCGTTGCGGGGGCACAGACAAAGACTTGCGGCACAGGCGCAGGCGATGAAGCGAGCCCCCCCGTGGTGGTCCTGCCACGCCAGCAGCAGCTCAAACAAGCATTTCTCCAAGAGAGCACGTATCCGTACGGAATACCTACTGCAGTGCGCTGTCCGCCGAGCAAGGAAGTGTTTCCAATGCCCAACCCCCGGACCCAAATCCCGTATCAAGCCTCACCAGCAGCGGTAGCCCCTGTTGTTTAAAGGGTGGCGCAAAGATGATCATCGGCGTGTGCAATGCCGGGGCAAGCCGCCCGGCCCCGGCCGGCGACCGTCCGCGCGGTCCAGGTTTGCCCCGACGACGCAAACACCACCACCGTCAACCGGCGACAGCACGAAAGCGTTGGGGGCCGGCCGGCGGCGATGGCGCAGGTGGTGTTGGCATGGGGGCGAGAACCCGACGGCCGGCCATGAGCTGGCCGACCAGCCTGGAGGAGGCCCATCCGGGTCCAACAGCGGGCGGGAAAACGGGCGCCAATACATCCGTACTGATTCTGGTCACTGGATACCTGGTTGCTGGTAGGATGCATGGTAGGGATGGTGTTTACACAGTAGGATACCGCTCCCTCGGCCGGGCGAGATTTGCCTCCTGGCGGAAATCAATCCGGAGAACCGGGATCGATGGGTGCATGCAAGGTAGCCGATCCTCTCCATACATAGAACGCGGCGGGGCCTGCGAATGACGACAACATGCTGAGAACCCATGGCTGGCTGACCTCTGACATATTAGTTCATGCTCCGTCACCCACACTGCAGTAGCCGCTTTATTACCCGTCCCAACGAGCTGCAGAAATGCCGTGTCACGCATCACAGGCCCGACGAGGTCAACGTCAGCCAACAACCCAACTTGGCATGCGGCATGCCCCTTCTAGGAAATCGCCGGGTCCAGCCCAGCCCGGCAGCGGCGGCGGCGGGCGGTTGGCGGGGGGCCCTGTTCGCTGGCAAGACAAAGGCGCTTACGATATCTGGGCAAATCCCAGCATGCATGGGCTCCTGCATCGACCAGTGGTCACGCCGGCGAGTCGAGACGTGGGCTGCTCGCGCAGCGCGCGCAACGACCCCAGGCGCCGGAGGCCGGACACTCCGGCACCCACACCCATCCGTCGTTTCGGAACCGATGATGATGCGCTCTAACCCCCCCCAGCCCCGCGCACCAACGGGCGGTGTAGGGCGCGGATGATGGCACCGCGGCACAGCATGACCAGTAGGCATGGCTGGCCCGCGAAGAGAGGGGCAGAACGGGGGAAGTTATTAGGTTTGTGGGTGGGCGGGGGATGCGCCTTCGACTGTGGTCTTGCGCAGCCACACGCCGCCGCGCTCCAAAACGCGGGCGTCTCAGACGGCGGCGGGGCACAAATCACCACCATCACCACGAGGCTTTGGGACGGACGGAGACATGCTCTGTCTCTCTGTACACAGCCTCCTCACCTTGGGCGGGGAAAGAATGGCTGAGTCGGATCCGGGACGCCGGCAGTGGCACACACAACTGGTTCCTTCCCGTAGCACAGAACCTGAAACAATGCTCAGCGAACAGAAAACAGGCGAAACAGGAATTTTGTGCCCCCCGCGCGCGAAGGAACTTTTCTAGAAGGTTTCCCCCCTTCTTTCCCCCGCGCCGCAGGGGCGCAGGCGCCACGTCGTCGCAGATTTGTAATGGGTCTTGGTTTTTTTGTCTCTCCCCTCGCGGCCGGCCGGCAGGAAGAGCAAGGCGGGCTTCAGAGAAGCAGGCTGGACTGGATCGGGTGGTTGATGCCGGCCTGTGCCGCAGACGACAACGTGGCTGTTGATCAGAGAGGAGAAGGGGGGGGAGGATGGTCTGCTGTGCCGTCATCGCTTCCCAGCACCGCACGGGAACGCCGATTGTCACCGCGAGCGGTTGTGTTGTTGATGACGGCGGGCGAGGGGACTGCAGAAGTCGGACTTTGGGGTTCGGATCTCCGAGCGCGACCTGTTTGTTTCTTCCTTGCCACTCTCCTGTCGTTTCTGCTGTGATGCGGACAAGGAAAAGCGGGCGCACTACCTGCCTTGTCCACGGACGGACGGACCGGAGCCGCCGCTTTCCACCCCCTGCCGAAGTCCCGAACCGGTTCTCTGAAGAGGGGGGGGGGGCACGGAAGACCCGATACCTTGGGATTCGTCTTCGTGGTTTGGAGACAACGCACCTCCCTGGCCCTTTCTCTTCCCATCCCATTCACAAGACGCACAATAGGGCTGCCGGGTGGCAAGGAGCAGGGCAGGGCAAAGGGCAAGGCAGGCCTTGTTAGCTCAGCTCAGAGAAACATCGGGAACGGGACCAAACAGCAAGGGCGCTGATGAGACAGGCGTTGTCAATGTTCTGTTTCTGTTCCCGTTCCCACCTCGAATACAACCAAGCGCCAGAATATTGGACCTTGTGCAGATGCCCCGTCGGAAGTCTGATCCCCGGTCAATCCCCCACCCGTTTCCCGGGCTAGGCGCGCTAAAGTAGACCCGTGCAGGAGAGCCTTTGCTCAGCAGGGCAGGTGGGTGTGAGAACAAGGGGGTGACAACGGAGGCAAGGCGGAGACGGAAGAGGGCTGGCTTGGGGCTCAGCCCTGGCCTCTCTTTCTTGGTCTCGCTCTCGGTCAGGGAGAGAAATGATGAAGAGGGTAGCATTCGCGGTGGGGTTTGCGCTCGAAAGGGGGGAAGGTCCACGGGCCTGGGAATCGGCTGATTGACCCCCGCGTGGCCATTAAGGCCCCCGCCGATCTGGGAGGGATCTGGGACTTGGGAGGGGAGGGGGAGAACGCAGGGGCCTGGGGCCCTTCGGGTGACATACGCGCGCGATGGGTTTGGACGAAATAGTTTGGTTTCTGTTTTGCTCTTTTTGGGGGTCGGAGGAGGGGAGTTGTGAAGGGGGGAGGAGGGAAGAGAGAGATCTGTCTCGCTCGCCGTCCAGCCAGGGGAATCGTGATAGGTGGTCATTTCTGCCATGCCCTTTCTTCCATTAAAGGAAGACCAAGCAGTGGAAATGCTGGGCATGCACCCGCCTGCCCACCCGGCTGCGAACCAAACCCACCGAGGGGCGGGAGAAGGATGAACAGACTTGCAAGTAACCCACTCCTTCGCTTTCTCTGCCTTGTCTGCCCTACCGAACTGGGACAAAGTGTGGGTTTAACGACCGAGAATCGGCCGTCTTAGCGGCTGGGTCTCTCTCGTACGAGGGGAGGCTAGGGGGTGTGTCGCTGGCTATGTCCGTTGGCTAGCCGTCTGGCCGTCTGTCTGTCGAGGCGAGGAACGGGGGAAGGAAATTTGTTGGGACTAGAAAGGGCAAGTTGCTCGCGCAAGGATGGCGAGCAGCTGGGTGGTTGAGGTTTCGACATGCTGTGTCGTCCTGGGGTGATGGTAAAGCCCACGAGGGGGTACGGAGAAGCCGCGTGGCCAAGTCCCGTCGCTGGCGGGCTTCCGGGATTGTTAGGATGGAGTAACCGGTAACGAGATTCTGCTGCTCCGGCTTCGAATCCGAGAGATGGAGATGAAGAGATGCGCTCATGTGCCGCGCTGCGGCAGCAGCTAAGGGCCCAAAGTAGCGTGGAGCTCAAGCCCGCCTCGTCAGTTCATCCCTGCTCCCTCCCTGCCCCCTGCTGCCCTTTGGTGCCATTTTGTGGGGGCCGTTGTTGTCTGGTCTGGGGGGAGGGGTGGTGAGGGGCAGTGGGGGGTGGGGTGTTCCGAACGAGCTGCAGGGCTGGGTGTTGAGTTTCGGGGAGGGGTGGCATTCTTAGATGCATATGACGAAGCGGGGGATATTCGCACAGCGGGGTGTAATCGCGGCAGGATTTGCGCTAATTTCCACCCGCGGACTGCATGCAACTAGCGCGTCACCGCGGCTAACTCTGTGGGGCGGCGAGTGCGGGTGTTGGGGAGCTTTGGCCTGTAGTTTTGTTTGGCTGTTTTATTTTCGCAAGCGCGACGGTCCAAGCATGCATGCTGGCTGGCTGGTCGTCTGGTCTGCATCCAGCCGCATCCAGCCAGCAACCACCCATGCCACCCTCCCCCCCTCCCTTCCCCCATCAGCAGCATCAGCAGCGCCAGCCTGCAGTCTTGCTCGCAGGTGCATGCGCTCACGCGTCGCACCAACAGCCCCCCCTGGACGATAAGACGGCGGATAGCCGACGGCAGCACGACCAGTCTCGCTCGCGCGGGTAGCTTCGACATGGTGCCTTGACGTGCCTCAGGTTGCTGTTGGTTCAGGGCAGGCCGTCCCCATTGGCCGTTCCCACGTGCATGACCCGATTCTGTGGGCGCCTATCTAGCCACTCACCACAGCAGGTCCAACCCAGCCCAGTGGAGTGGGTTGGCTAGTCGCCCCTCCTCCCCCCTCCCTGCGCTCCTTCCGCAGTCCGCCCCTGGCCAGGCGTACCTTCCACGCCATTTCCCATCGACAGCTCGCAAGGGACCAAGGGGAAAGGACGTTTCTTGGTTGGCGGCAGATACAGAAAGTCGAGGCGCTCCCTCCAAACAGGCAGGAGCGTTAGTGGCACGACGGGCACCCAGCTGCGGCCTCGACGCGTGACCCGCAGCACGGCGCTTGTTCGTTCGCTCTCGAGTTCGATGGAAATCTCCCGGCGCCACATCCTTCCATTGAACTAACTGACCGGCACGTCGCGTCGGCCTCGACCCCGACCAGACTCCCGACTGGACCACCACGAGCCCTACCACGAACCCGACCCCGGGCGGACGGGCTGGGAGGAGGGCTTGACTGGACGCGGACGACTGGGAACGAACAACACGAACCCCCGCCCCCCTTGTCCTTGACCTCTCGCCGTCGGCAACCCAGCGAAGAGGAGCACATCATCCGCAGATCGCCGCGCTACTTCTCATCCCCATCCCGTGCGTCTGGCACCAAGGCTAGGGGCTGCACGACTCGACTGGCTGGACCAGGCCACACACCACACGGCAACTCGGCCCCAAGCGACCTCGACTCCCACAAGCGACCCGAGCAACCCACACACCTGCAAACTGACGGCACTCCCAGCGCCACGTGCTGCTCGTCCGTGGCCCCCGCCCACCACCCTGACCACCCTCCGCCACTCGGGGTCGCCCTTTGTGGCCGCCGTTCGAGCCGCCCGCTGCTGCTGCTGCTGCTGCGTGTCTGGCCTCCCTCTGCTCCGGGGCGCCTGCACCGTTGCTCTCACTGGCCGCCGCGCCCACACGGCAGCCACTGGCCAGGCTACGACGTCGGCAACGCCAGATCTTGCTGGTCGCCGAGGGCCTAGACAAGGAGCCGTTTGCTATTGGCAGCACTGCCGCGGCATCGCCAGGAGCAGGCACACACCGGCGCACACCAGCGCACACCGGCGGGACCCCTCCACAATAGTTGGTGGTAGTCTCGGCTGGCCATCAGCTTGTCTCGCCACGCGCCCTGGCGACGCAGATCACCACCACGGCCCCTGCCAAGCTTTGTTTGTGTTGTCTGGCCGCTGGCCCTTGTGTGGGCAGACTCGCTGGCAGACTCCGCCGGCAGACACCCGACCTACCCCCCCCCCCCCCCCCCCCTGAACCGCCTTGCTGCTGCCGGCCAGTCCCATAGCAAGGTAGCCCAGCATGCCGCCTGTCGTGCTGGCATCCCAGCGGAGGGACGGCCGCCAGCGGCGTGTGTTCGAGTCCGTCTTCCAGATCGCCGTCGCCCAGCCCGCGCCTTGGTCACACTCAACCAGCCGCCGCCTCCCCAACCTCGGGCTGGCCCCCCTCGGTGATGACCATGCAGTTCCCTCGTTGCGCCCCCCCTTCTCGCAGCAGCAGCAACAGCACCACCACCACCACCACCACCACCCCCAATACCAGCAGACACACCATGCTGCCCACGGTCCCATCTCCCTCCACGCCCCGGGCCACCCGCAGGCAACACCACCAACACAGCCCTCCTTGCCTGCCCCCACTGCCCTGCAGGCGCACAACACCACAGACCAGGCGGCCTATGACCGTGCCTGGCACGTCCTAACCGCCCACATCGCTCTCCCCGCGTCCGCCACCAACGCTGATAACTCGTCCGGCACCCTCCCCGGCACCACCACCGCCCCCAGCACAGTCCCCAACCACCCGCACCCGCAGCAGCAGCCGTCTGCATCGGGGAGGAGCAAGGGGACCGGCCGGGGGCCGAGGGGGAGGCGTGAGGTCCCCGACTCGCTCGAATTTCACGATGCCTTTGCCCTCGTCGCCAACGCCCACTCCCTGCTCCCCCGCGCCACCCCCCACCCGGCCGGCGGCATCCTTGCCTGGCACCTCGGTCAGGTCAGGGCCCACTTTGCCCAACACGTGATGCCCCTTTTGGCTGGGTGTGCTGTTGTTCTCGATGATGGCGATGGCAACGTGGACAATGATGCTGCCCAGGAGGGGAGGGATAGCCTCGAGGGATCACTGCAACAGGGACGACGACAGGGCGGTCGTTGGGCGACTGGCAGGAAGGGGAATCTCTATGAGAGGCACATGGTGGCCGTCATGAGCAGTATCCGGACCCTGGAGGCTGCCTTGGGCCTCTACTTTGATGGCTTGAACCAGTTGCTCGCCGGGTTTGCCCGCTTGGCCGAGGTTGCCCCTGAGGCGGCAAGGGATGCCGAGTTGCTGAATGCCCGCTTTCGCCGCGATCTCCATGCGCTCGTGGGCAGCTCCGTGTCGGAAGGGCTACTGAGATCTGTCAAGGCTGTCGTGGTTCGCCTTGCTGGGACCGTCTTGGGTATTCCGTCCCCTGACGAGACTGGGAGCGAGGGGACAACTCGCCCCGCAGCGCCTGGGCCTGGTGATCTCCAGGTCCAGGCCGCGCGGGAGCGGCTGGTCGAGCTGGTCCAGCAGCTCCATAACGTGGGCCTGGCCGGCGAGCGCTTCCAAGTCTTGTTCGCTGAGGTCATGGATGCCATCATGTCTGCCTTTGTGACTGGAGCATACGCCGGCCTCTGGTCGCCGCGCGATCCCCGCTCGTTCGCGGCCGCGATGGACAAGGTATCACGGGGCGCCTCGTCCTCGATGGCGTCGCCCTGCATCGCGTCCCTCGACGGCTGGGTCGAGAACCACTTTGCCCGTCTCAGCTTTGAAGTCCTTACATGCATCTCGGCCAGCTCTCAGGGCCCCTTGGCCGTGTCTCTAGCAGACCTCAAGACGTACCAGTCGCTTGCTCTCAGCCGCTTGGCCGCCTTGCGCATCCAGGAGCTGTTTGACATCGTCCTGGCATGGCCCACCTCGCGCCCGGCGCTGGAAGACCTGCGCGCCACCATCACCACTACGGCCCGTCGGAAGCAGCTCACCGACAGCTTAGCACGCGCCCTGCAGACCCGCCTGCTGCATCCGGGCTGCAGCACGCTCGAGATCCTGCAAATGTACATCTCCATCATCCGCGCCCTGCACGCGCTCGACCCGAGCAAGGTCCTGCTGAGCCACGTCGAGTCGGGTCTGCAGCTATACCTGTGCGGACGTGAGGACGCCGTGCGCGTCGTCGTGGCGGGGCTGTTAGCCAGCCCAGAGGAGATGCGCGCCGCGAGGAAGGTCAACGACGTTTGGCGGCAGCAGCAGCAGCAGCAGCAGCAGGAGCGGCAGGAGCGTCATCAGGGCAGGGGACGACGGCGGGACGAGGCTGGTGGGAGTCAACATGCTCGACTCCGGGGCGTTGCCGCCGTAACTCGTTCTCCCGCCCCATCCCTGCACGGCCGCTGGCCGAGCACACCCGAGATCAAACAAAATACGCCCTCGCAAAGCGAGACCCGCCACCCCACGAAACTGATCGAGCTCGCCCTTTTGCTCAATGACCCCTCCCATCAGCATCGACAGCAGCGGGGCGGGCCCGATGATGCCGATCTCGACCCGGACCTCGACTGGGACGATATGTCTTGGCTCCCAGACCCCATTGACGCCGCTGCCAACTACAAGCGCCCACGTAGCGAGGACGTCATTGGCACCCTGATCTCGGCCCTGGGCAGCGCTGAGTCGTTCATCAAGGAGTTTGCGGCGTGTATCGCGGAGCGGCTGCTCATCGGCAGCAGTGGCGGTGGCAGTAGCGGTGACCCCCATGCTGTGGACGGCGGGCGGTTTTTCGAGCAGGAACTGCGCGTGCTGGAGCTGCTTAAGCGCCGGTTCGGCGAGGCCCTGCTGCAGGGCTGCGACGTCATGATTAGAGACATCTGGGACTCGAGAAGGGTGGATACGGGGATTCGGAGGGCGTGGGGGAGGAGGAGACAGAAGCAGGGAAGGGGAGGAGCGGCAGCCACGCCGGAGGGACGCGGAGGAAGGGGCGGTGAGGAGGAAGAGGAGGAGGAGGAGGGGGAGGGTGATGGGGGGATAGAGTATCATGCGCGGATCTTGTCGCGGCTGTTTTGGCCGGGGTTGGAGCGCGAGCACTTCTTGCTACCTGCCGAGGTGGTGCAGATGCAGAGGCGGTATGAGAAGGGCTATGAAGGCGTCAAGTCGCGGAGGAAGCTGACGTGGCTGAACCAGATGGGGCAAGTGAGGGTGGAGCTGGAGATGAGAGACCGAACGATCACGGTGGACTGCACGCCTGTCGAGGCGACGGTGGTGTACGCGTTTCAGGGTGAAGGGGACGGCGATGACTCGAAGCCTGTGCAGAAGTCGCTGGATGGGTTGTATGAGACGTTGCAGATGGACGAGGACCTGATAGCGGCAGCGCTGCGGTTCTGGACGACTAAGGGCGTGCTGAGGAGGGTAGGAGGCGGGAGTGGGAATGCCTATGTCGTCGTCGAGACCTTGGGGCAGCAGGACGCGACTCCAACCGATAAGGCACCTGCTGCTGCGGGTGCCACGGCTACCGCAGCAACGACAGCCGCGGCGGGCGGCGCCGCCGACGGCGAGGACGAACAAATGCACGAAGCCACTGCCGGCACCTCGTCAGACCCCACCGACATGGGCGCCACGGCCAGCACCGCCGGCGGAGCAGCGGACGAACCCCCCGCGGCTGCCGAGGCCGGCAAGCCGAGTGCCAAGGAGCGGGCGCGGCGCGAGGTGTACTGGCGGTACGTGCAGGGGATGCTGACGAACGCGAGCGCGAGCATGCCACTGGCGCAGGTGGGCATGATGCTGCGGATGCTGATCGCGGACGGGTTCCCGTGGAGCGACGAGGAGCTAGGGGCGTTTCTGGGAGAGAAGGTGGCGGCAGGGGAGATGGAGGTTGTTGGGGGGCGGTATCGGCTGGTTAAGAAGTGAGTGCAGGTTGCATTGGAAGAACATGGGGACCATGAGGAGAGGATGGCGGGAGCAGCACCCCCAAGTAAGGATAGAGTGTGCATGTATTTACAAAAGGGACGACGGGAGAGCCTGGTGCCTGTGCGCTTATACGACGAGTAGGTACCAGACAGCAATGGAATGAGGTTGGCGAAGTAGGAGGTTCGGGTGGTTTGTTGTTGCTGCTCGGGGAAAGACATGATATATAGTGCCGGGTCTCCGAGGAGAGCAGCGCGGAGTGGTAGAGCAGAGACGAGTAATTGCTCGTTACTCGCTCCCTTGGCTAGCTGGTTGGCTCACTCAACTTTGTCCGCCATCGGGTTGATTCATGACTGCAACTATCTATGTATGACATTTCAAGAGGGGGCGGTAGGCAGGGGCCGGGGGGGGCCTTCCACCCACCGGGTTATGATGGATCCTTAGGCTGATGTCCTGGGGCGCACGGAGGTGGAAGAGACAGGTAGGGAGCGAGGGTGGGAGGGAGCGGGCAAGAGGGGGGCGGGGGCAAGAAGAATAACCGTAGTCGACGGTCCGGGTCCGGGGGATAAGAACTGTGAGAAGCATATATTCTGAGGGATCCCGGGGAAACATCATGCTCCATGGAACAAGAAAACAAAATAAAAGTTCGACGAGTGGGATAGGGAGCCGAAGGTTGTTATTAGCTTCATACTTTGTTTGTGTTTTGGTGGTGATGGACTCGGCTCGTCCGGCTCCGATTTCCGGCTCCGGCTGCTGGTTCCGGACCGGCCGGCATCGGCGAGGAGGGTTCCACATGTCCCTGGACGAGGACCGAGTCGGACGGACGTCCCATCGGGGGCGCGGTGCAGAAAGAATGGCGCGGCTGGGTTCGTCCTGCTCCGCGAAGCTGACCCAAACTCATCATCGCAGTCCCTTGCCGGAAGCGCCATGGTACCCCGATGATGGATGATGGCGGTGGCAGAATCTCGTCGACCGTCGCTGACATGGAGCCCTGGCTGAGAGATTTCTTCCTTTCACAGAGGAGCAGTGATTTTTCGGGATTTTGGGGGGGGGGGGGTTCACTGAGCGAGAAAATCAGGATTGGGTTGCGCCGGCGTGATGCGATGCGAGGCGATGCGACAGGGGGAATCAACTTGCGTCATGGGAGGGCAGACAGATGGGACGGAGGCGGCAATTTGGTCCAACTTGGGAGGCCATGAATAGCATGGGTGATGGGTGGAAGCCGGGAGAAATGGCCGCCCAGGAGTGCAACCGCCAGGGGCGAGTTTGATGTGTTGTCCCCACGCCCGCGCCCACGCCCTGGCGCTGGGGTTGGGAGACACGATGGCGCTCCGAGGAGCGAGATTCCGGCAGCCCCCGGGGCGCGCCGTGGGCAGTCTTTGAGCTGTTTTCCTTGCTTTCCCTCTTTTTGCCCTCTGGCTCTCCCTCTCCTCGTCGCGAGCAGGGCCGACAGACCTGCGCTATTTGATGCGGGGATGGGATGCGGTGAAGGGGCGGGGAGAGGGCGTGGGTGGCGGCAGAAAAAACGAACGGAAGCTGTGGGCGACAAGAGACAAGTGACCAGACGAGAGAGGAGGCGGGCATGAGCGGCTGGTGGAGGCGCTGTGCGACGTCGACTGATCAGGCCACGGACCAAAGCGGGCGGGGCGACGGCGGAGGGCCTGGCTCGCTCATCAGCCATCCACTATACTGTGTGTTAACCCCAATGCTGGCCGTTTGCTGGCCGTCTGCTGGCCTATGGGTTTTGGAACAGCCGGAGACCCGCGGGTCGGCCAGCCAGAGTGCACGCCGTCTTCTCAAGAAGTTCCGGCACTGTGTAGTGAATCGGACCAAAGCTGCCGGGCTCGCGCGCCAAGCTGGCCTGACGGGCTCGGTGGCGGGAGAGGGGTCGCTGAGGCGTGAGGGGTTCCATCGCGACGGCGGGTTGATGGACATGCGCAGCATTGGGGCCCATGACGCTGCAGACTGGTCATTCGGTCGTTTGCGCTGGGCTCGCCAATGACAAGGCGGCGCCGAGGTCTGCTACCGCGCCCAAATGCCTGCTCGTGTGCTGCTGCTCGGTCTAGGCCTATTCAACCCGGAAAGCAAGAGAGGGGTCAAGTTATGTAGTTATTAGCGTCGGGGTGAGCATCAAACGACCTCCAGGGGAGGGGTTTGGGCAGCCGCGGGATTGCGAAGGCCCTCTGCGCCCCGAGCACCTTTCCTCTTCCTCCCTGCTCTTTGCACACCGTTCTCCACTGTGTTTGCCAGCCTTTTCGATCCAAGCAGTTGTCCGTCGCCGTTGTCGTGGGTATGCTGTTGATAAGGATGGATTTCATCATCGATCGCAGGGGTAGGCGATCTGCCCTGGGATCTCGAGAGCTTTGGGGCGAATCAGGTCCTCGGGGGCCATTTGGGCGCGGCGGCAGCCAATGGATAAGAAATTTGAAACAGGGGATCCCCCTGCGAGTCTTGACCGCAAATGGAGCGCCCGACGCATCTGCGTTGGGCGACGAGCATGAGCAAGCCGTCCATGTCGGCTGTCTGAGAGTGTCATGTGTGTGGAAGAGGGAGGGCGGATGGAGGCAGGGTGGCCAGCGTATAATGCCGTACGAATGCCACGCCATTATTGCCCACGGAGCCAACGTGGGGATGGTCGGTGTCTTGGAGAGCGAGCAGACAAGTGGGCGTAGATTAGAGGATGGATCAGTCCGGTATGGTGCGGACCGCGAGCCTGAGCGGCCGCCATCGGGTCGGATGTCGAACTCGAAACATCCGCTCCCGCTGTGCTAAGGCTTGGGGCTCGGGCGACAACTTGATCGGCATCGAGTCCAGACTGATGAAGCCGATGCATGCCGACGCATTTCGACATCGAGCGGGACGGTGCCTGCGAGGCCTGGCGGCGATGCAGCGCGCTGAGCGGAGCGAGGCACAAGAACGGGGCCGCATTGGCCCGCGGGTCGGGAATCTTAAACGTTGTCGTCGTGATCTGTGTGGCCATCCGCGGTGGGTGTGGGCAGTGTCAACAGCGTGAGCGTGTGTGTAAGCGTCAGCGTGTGTAAGCTTGTGTGGTGTGGTGTGCCCCCATTCACTGGGGGTTGTTGTTGCTTCTTGCCTCTTGCCTCGTTATCTGCTGCCGCCGTTGGGATTCGAATGCGACATCAAACCGCAGCCCGAGCCTGCCAATTCTGGGCGACTCGCATTGATACATACCACTCGACTCGTGCGTGACAACGCGGCAAATCTAGATGTGAGAGTGGAAATGGAAATAGAAACATAGAAACCGCGAGGAGCTCACAGCCTGGAGGCCTGGAAAGTGCGAAACCACACTCCGCTGCTGGCCACTCTGTCATCCATCCATCCATCCATCATAATCATCATCGTCATCATCACCACCACCCCCTTGTTGGCTCGTTGGTCGGCCAGTTGGCATCGCCGCGCAGCGCTTAATATTACCTGGTGGGTACCGATACCTCGCAGCTTGCGCTGACACCTGCACCACCAGTCCCAGCCCGTATCACAGCACGACTTTTTTTGCTTGCCTCGCCGTCACGCCGCCTCTCCGCCTCCGGGTTGCCTCGATCTGGGCTCCAGAATTGGGACCGGAACACCAGGTAACCCAATCCCAGTCGCAGAACACCTCAGGACAGCCGCAACCCAAAAGCCAAAAAAAGTCAGCAGAGCAGTGGCGCTCGCCTCTGTCCCTGGCGAGGTGAAAGGACACAGACAGAAAGGAGGAGAAAAAGAAAAACAAGGGAATAAAAGAAAAGCAGACAGGAGCCCTACTGCCGTTTCGGTTCCCGTGGCCCCGTCAGCAGCTCCAAGTTCGCCCCGCCGACGTCTGTCCCACGCACTCCAGTCCGAGTTCAGGAGTTTGATGGGCCGAGGGTTTGGGATGGGACAGGCCTGCTGCTGCCGCGCAGAGACCAGAACTGGGAACTGCGGATGCAGCAATTCCTGACAGGTCTCATTCCAGCCTATATTATACGGAAGGGTTCACAGCGGCGCTACCTAGTTTGCCCATTCCAGACGTCGCATGCACAGAGTCGCCCACAGGCGAGAGGAGCACCACTCAGCAGCGGCAGCGGCAGCAGCAGCCAGCCATCCGCCCGTTTCCAGCGACTTGTCGGATGGCTCTCCGACACACAAAGCCGCGAAAATGCCTTGTTGCACCCCCCCCCCCCCCCCCCCCCCCCCCCCCCCCTTCACCCGCCCCCGAACGCTCCTCTGGAACCACCTGTTGGCGACCCCGCAGGACTTTGACCCGACCAACACACCGCAGCAGGCGTCCAATCTTGAGCAGGCGATGCAGCTCTTGCGGACGGGCGAGTGGCAAACCAAAGGCGCTGCGCAGGCCGCAGGCGAAGCGAAGCCCGAAGCAACAACCAGCGCCATGTGCGAGCGGCAGTGGGGGATGGCGCATGCCTGCTTGTTTCCAACGGAGCCCAAGCAGGTCGGGCGACAAGATGCACTGGCCCTAAATCCCTCCTCTCTCGTCCCTCTCTGTCCTCGCGGCGCTTGCTGTCCAGGGAGACCCCGTGTTGACGAATCCTTAATACACAGTAAGCCCGCCATGCCTGGCTCCAGGACGCACAGGGACGCACAGGGAGGCAAGGCAGGAAACCAGGGCCGCAGCCCATCAGCTGGGGCAGATGAGCAAGGGAGGAAGGGGAGACGCGGAGGAGGAGCCAGGAGGGGAGGTGGGGAGGAGGGGGCACAAATACGGTATCTTACCAAGGCTCCCCGTTGTGCTGGTGCCAATCTTCCACGAGAATGGTCGCTGGTCGCTTGGCACAGGGCACGAAGCGGGACCTAGTTAGTGCCGCATCCAACAAGGTCCGCCCCCAAGCAGTCAGTTTTCTTTGTCACCAAGTAGTTATGCCATCCAGCCACAGACACCCGTGCATCCTGTGTCTTGCGCGGAGGGCATCCATCCCATCCGGCGCTGCCGGGGGGCGGGAGGGGAGGTGGTTCTCCGGGCGGATCCTGTCCTTTGGCTGCTCGCCAGCTGCTTGCTCGTTGTCTTGGTCGACGCCCCACCCACTCAGCCCTGCAGGTTCAGTAATAGTACATAGTAACAAAAATACATGGTTTATTACCCCTTCCCTGACCCGCCCCCTGTGCGCTGTCACAATCCAACGCACCCACGGCGACCAGCGGACATGAGGGCAGGTTCGAGTGCCAGAGCACCCTGGTGGGTTGTCTGTGGCCCGAAGCGAAGGTGCCCGACAAGCCAAGCAGCCCAGGCTGGGTGGGTTGTGCCGTGTGTCGTAACTACCTACGTCGGTCGTTTTGTCTGAGGGTAAATTTAGAGGGAGGGAGTTAAGCGGGCGACGAGTTGCCTGGCCTGTCGGCTCCGCCCTGGCGGCGGCACCCAGGGCATCCACCACCACCCCCTCCCCCTCCCTTCCTTCCACCCCCCCCAAGCGACCGGCCGCCCGCTG
>MU855789.1:541-23885 GCA_033296695.1 Staphylotrichum tortipilum
GATTGGGGGCGGGACGATTGGGAGCGAGAGGGGGTTTGATCTGGGCGGGGGGCGGCATCAAGGGCGCGGGGATTGGAGTATGGCTGGGAGTAATGAGATGGCACCCGGGATGAGGAAGAGGTTGCTTTGGTTGGTGACTGTGGTTGGCGTGTTTGTGTTGGTTGGGGTGGGCATTGGGGTGGGGCTGGGGGTTGGGTTGACGAAGGGGGGGGGGGGAGGGAGCGTGCAGGCTGTGCAGGGGCCGCTGAGGTGGGTGATGATTGGGGGGTGGTTGTTTTGGTGTTTTGATGGGGGGTAACTAACGAACGTTGCAGCACATCACCGGCGTCCTTTGCCGCTGAGTCCAGCCCGGGGCCATCGCCCAATCCGTCACCCACCGCCCCCAGCAACGTCGTGGCGGCCGACTACACCACCAGCACCGGCGCCGCCGCCAGCCCCGTGCCCACCTACAACTCGGACTGCCCGGCCCTCAACAGCACCGTGTACCACGTGCCCGGGTCGACCAAGAGCTTCCTGCGGCTGTGCGGGGTCGACTACAGCGGCAACGGCGGCGGCGCGACCGACCTCGCCGACGCCTTCACGGGCAGCATGGCCGAGTGCATGAACAGCTGCGCGTCGTTCAACGAGTGCACCGCCTGCTCGTGGGGGTACCTGCAGGGCGACCAGGGCGGGCAGCACAGGTGTTTTATGAAGAAGGATCTGAGGAAGGGGCATGCGGCAAGGACTGATTGGTGTTTTGCGCTGTTGATGGACTAGCTGCTGCTGCAGCAGATGCTGTCCTCTTTGGGTGGAGGAGGAGGCCCTTTTTTGGAGTCAGTTTTTGGATAGAGACTGGAGATACCCCAACCCCCTACTGCATGTATGCCTTCCTATGACTGGGCTGTATTTGCTAATATATAATGAGTTTATGTCCCCTTGTTTTCATCTCGTAGGGTTGGTGGACGAATCGTTGGCCGAGGTTTGTGATGCTGCCTGTTGGTGAGGACTGCTGCCTTGAGGTCAGAGTATGAGGACGGATATCCAAAAGGGTAGAGATCTGAGTTATGGATGGGTGGGTGCGGTGGTACAGTCGGTCGAGGGTGAGGCAAACCTGAGTACAACATCACGGCGTCATCCGGCCACCCATCTCGACCTGCTGGCCTCATCCCCGATGCGTCTTGGACAGCACCCCCGCCGCCTCCATCTCACCAAACACGTCCGACAGCGACTTCCAACTGTCCTGGTACCTGCATCACTTCGTCAACAGCACACTCACCACCACACCCAGAGAACCGTCGAACTCACCCCGTCCACCCCGCCTCCCTCGCCTTGCTGACACTCAGCATGGCATTATACTTCCTCCCCAGCACGTAGTCGGTAAAGTCCCACGTCGCCTTCTCAAACGCATCCCTCTGCAAGCCCTCCCGCTCCGCCAACCGCTCCCACGCCTTCTTCACCTCCTCCAGCTGACTCCACTTGACCAATCTCACCCGCCACTCCATAATACTCGGCTTCACCCTCCCCTTCAACCCCGCCGTCTCCTCGAACACACTCATCGGCGGCGTCCCCAGCACAACCGTCTCCTCCAGTCCCGTGGTCCCCTCAAACTGCTCCGGCGCAACCCGCATGCCAAACCTTGCCGCCAGCCGCGGCCACAAGTCCTGCCAGCTCTGCACGTCCCCGTCGGCGACATTGAACGCCTGCCGCGCGCAGCGGGGCTCCGTCACCGCCCACTCGCAGAAGCGCGCGTGAAGCGGGGCGGACGTGAAGCTCTCGAACATGGTGTTGTAGAAGGCCTCGCAGCCGGGGAATTTGAGCTCCTCGTGCCCAAGTTCCTTGCACACGACGGCGTAGAGCGCCAGGCCCGAGGCGAGGTTCATGAAGTTGCCTGACGCGAAACCGATGACGTCGTTGGGGTAGGTGACGGTCCAGGAGGTGGGGGGGTGGGTGGCGCAGAAGGAGGTGAGGATGGTTTGCTGGCGGTAGTAGAAGTTGGGGGGGAAGGCAGGGGAGGTGAGCCAGGGGTCGGTTTCGATCATGGGGTTTTTGGGCTGGCCGAGGTGGATGCCGTATTGTTTGGAGCCGTTGACGAGGAGCATGCGGTGAGTTTTAGAGGGGGAGGGGAGGGCAGTGAGGAAGTTTTGGAGCATTTCGCCTGGTGGGGAAGGTTATTATTCTCCAGAGTTGGATGAGATGCTTTTGAGGGAGGAGACAAACCGTTGATATCCCAGTTCTCCTGGTCCGTCTTCTTCTGGAGGTAGGCGGCAAAGAAAATGTACTCGGCCTCGACGCCCGCGAGGTCCCTGCCCATCTGCTCGGCCGAGCTCAGCAGGTCGATGTGCTTGTGCACACCTGGGATGGCCACTCATCCGTCTTGCGGCGCGAGAGGGCGTAGATGGTGGTCCATTTTGCCGGGCTCTGGACCAGCTGCTTGACGATTTCCCGGCCCAGGATGCCTGGCACTGTCAGCTGGGTGTTGGGAGGGGAAGAAAGGGGCTGCTTACCGATGGCACCTACGACGGGATGACGTCCAACTGGTAGCCAGGTTATGGTTCCGAGAAAGCAAGGCGGTTGAAGCATAATTATGGGCCAGTAGGGTCATGGCGGCCACCGCAGCTTGGGCAGCGACCAGCTACTCCTATCCAAAGATCGTAGTAGTGAAAAGTCTTGATCCAAGTCAGTGGGTTGTTCCTAGTTCCTTGAACAGGATAGAAACTCACAGTCATCGCGGTGATTACCTTCGCGCGTGAGCAGTTTGCATCGAGGACCTCCTCGACGAGTCATTCCCCGAGAGCTGACCCCAAGATTTGCCATGACTTGTCAACCAAGAATAAGCTGCCTCCGTCCAAGCTCTCATGGCCGGAACTGGATCTGGATGGCACTGAGTATCAAAGTGTCTGCAGCATCAACACCTGCACCTGCAGTGTTTACTCGACAACAGGAATGCATCACAGGGGGCCGCCTGGCTGAGCAGGCCTCCAAGGGCTTGCTTCAGTTCAATGGTTGGCACGCTGTTTGCCATGTGGGGGGAGGGGGGCCGGCAGCCGAGGCACGTCGTTGCATCTTATTGAACTCGTCTCTGAGGATGGCGACGCACTTGAGGCTGGAATCCATAGCGTACATGGCGGAGCACGACCTCAGCAAGCCGCGGGTGATGCAGAGGGCAAATAAGCTCATTCTTGGCTGCAGAAGCTGGAGACGCCTGCAGATGCACGCTGCACGCCCGCAAGCGCAACGGCGGGCGCTGATTGGCACTCACCCGCGATTGCTGCCGCTGGCTGCCTCTCTTTTCGACACTTGCAACTCGGAGTTTTTGCTGTCTGCAACCATTCAAGTGCATTCGAGCGGTCTGGTGCGTTAGGGTTGGGGTTGCAGTCCTGGGACCAGAATCTGGGGGCAGCAGCTGGGGGCCAACGAGTGCTCCTGCCTCGACCACGAGTTGGGGTGGACAATCTATTCGAGTTTTTTCTCAGTCATATTTTCCCGCCTTCGAACATTCCCAATCACTGCTAGATGGTCGACGAACATACTAGGCACCAAGGTTTCACCACGGCGGCGGCGGCGGTCGCTGACACGGCAATTTGATCATTGGCCCATCCCCAGAAATCGGCCAGGCCTTTCGGGCCGTTCACAGTCATTCGGTCTGCACGCCCGCACTCGGGATTCTCTGTTGGTTGCAGCCTGAGGTTGGGAGTTGACCGTCAACGGCGTTAAGCCTCGTCTCCCTATCAACCCTCCAACAAAATAATGCCGCCTGTTGCCGCTCATTGCCTCTGTAATATGTGCCCGCCCAAAACCACCAAACTTGCAGCAGGTGGCTTTCCCGTGGCTGGCGGGCTTGCTGCACTAACCACACGTAGCACCGGCATCGCCGTCCCGCTCCGTTCCCTGGGCCAACCCCGATCCCTCCCTTGAGCGGGCCGGCGAGGAGGCTCGGGGAGAGGTGTGGTACATACCATTCGATCGCCGAGCGCCGCCGGATGTTACATGTCAATAGGGCCACCACTCGTCACGCCCTCCCTCGGCCGTTTTCCACACACACGCGGACACACACTTACACAAGACCAACAAACCGACGGAGGCCCCAGCCGTGAGATTGCCTGCCACTTTGGGCTGCAAGTCCTGAGCTGAAAAGGCGGTCGAGGCTGGCCATGGCCAATCGTTTGGGGGCGGCTGCGACTCCGCCGCAACACACTTAAGCATCCTGCCGAGGAGGGGCTGGAAGCCAATCAAGGCGGCCAATCTGCTTGCCATTTCAGTCCTCGGCTCCAGCAGAGTGGAACGGGGTGGCATGCCGCGCATGGGGACACCCGGGTGACCGCCACGACCCGCTCTGACATGACGCTCTTCACTTGCTGCGGCAGTCGTAGGGCTGAAGGGGCAGGGCCCAGCCAAAGGGGGCAGGGCCCAGACCAGCAGACCCGGGAGGGAGGTCCCAGGAGGTAATCGGCGACGGGGTTCGATGCAGGCCAATGTCGTGTTTCAGTACCTGCGTAGCCAGGTCCCCGAGATCTGGCTATGCCACGGAACAAGCCACCTCGTCGACGGCCTCACGACCCCCATGTGATGTGGATGAGGCTAGGCAGCTAAATTTGGGATCCAAGGAGGGCCGTGTTATAAGTATCAAGCTGGAGATCCGTCCTGGATGTTGTTGGTGTTGACAAGTTCAGGGGCTCATGACAACACGACTTGCAAGCCAAGCTCGCTGCATCCCACGTTCATTCAACACTCTAACACTAACTCGCAACACACTAGGATCCGGCCATCCACAATCATGTCGACATCACGCGATTCTCCGTCTCCTGGGCAGAAGGTTCGGCAGGTCTGGACCCCCGAAGAGGACCAGCTCCTCTCTGAGGCGGTGGCCCTGGGTAAGTTTGAGCTTGACCCCTGACTCAACTTTTCTCAATCACGACTAACAAACCACAGAAACCCCGAGCCACGGCCCCGTCAGCTGGCACAAGGTCGCGTCCCACCTCCCTGGGCGCAACAACAAGGACTGCCGCAAGCGGTGGCACTACAGCATCGCCAACACGATCCGCAAGGGCACGTGGATGCGCGAGGAGGACGAGAAGCTCCGCGAGGCCGTCGAACTGTACGGCGCGCGGTGGAGCAAGATCGCCGAGGTGGTCGGCACCCGCAACGGCGACCAGTGCTGGAAGCGCTGGTACGACTGCCTTGATCCCCGGATCGACAAGAGCCCGTGGACGGCGGAGGAGGTATGCCTTGAAGAATCTTTCCCCTGTCCCCTTGACTCCCCCGGGGTCCATCCCACTAACCACCCCCGCACCCAGGATGCCAAACTCCTCCATCTCGTCTCCCACCACGGCCGCAACTGGAGCGACATCGTCCACCAGCACTTCCCTAACCGCACTTCCCTCGCCGCCAAGAACCGCTTCAGCATCCTCAGCCGCAAACACCAACAACAGCAACCCGCCCGGCACGCAAAGTCCAAACCCCCCACCACCGGTACCACCACCACAACAACACCCATCATCAACACCCCCTCAACCTCCTCAACCCTCTCCACCCCCTCCCTCACCTCCAGCCCCTACCCACCTTCCTTCCCAACCCCAGGCCCAGACGCAGACTTCCTCAACTCCCACCAAGGCGAGGACGAATGGATGGGCCTAACCGAGGCCGAGATTGACGAGCTGCTGTACCAGGCCTCGACATCGGCCCCCGCGGCCGCGACACATGCCGCTTTTGCTCCGGTCACAACTGCTGCTGCTGCGACGAGTGGCTCGTGGTATACCGGTGTGACCTCCACGCCGGCGGTGGCAGTGGCGGGTTGGACGGGTGTGGGGGGCAGCGGGGAGATGGATTGGATGCAGACGTCAGGGCAGGGGCAGGCGAATGGGGGATATCCGGCGGGGATGCAAGTGTCTTCTGCTGCTGCCACTGTTGCGACAGGGTATGGGGGGTATGAGGAGTACGCCGCGTGTCAGGGGTATGGGGGCGGGGAGAACATGCTGGGGTTGTATCAGGAGGGTGGTGTTGATGCGGCTGCTGGGCAGGCGCAGGGGATGGGAGTGTATGAATATGCGGCGGGGAGTGGTGGTGGGTTGGGAGGGCAAGGGATGGGGGCGTGGCAGACGGGGTATGGGACTGGGTGGTGAGTGTTTTGAATATTTAGGAGGGTTGGGGGTTGTGGAAAGAGGGGGCCGGATACAAGGCGGGTGGTCTGGTTCGTTCTTGATGTATTATCATGGGAAAAGGGTGGGAACACAGCTGCGCTGGTTTCTTTCTGGGGGTGGGTTTGCTGAGTTGATTATTTAGTTTTTTAATGCCTGTGGTATTAGATAGAGAACGGGGCATACTCTGGAGAGACCCTGATAATAATTTCGGATATAAGAGGAGCATTCTACTTATTTCCCTCGCTAACTTGGGCTATGGCTCTAATCCATGCAGGTTCTGTGCAAGGACTGAGCCTTGCCACTTTTAAGGTTTTGTCCCACGGGGACCGGTCTGCCCTAAGCATTATTCCATTGTTTGCAAGTGAGCGCTGGCTGTGGCCGTGCCTCTGTTTGTCAACATGTGTGTGGGTTGACTGGCCCACGGCCCCTGTTGTGGTGTGGCCGCTTCAGGGGGTTGTGCTTTCCCTGCAGCCCTGCAGGTCTGTGTACGGCACGCTGCCACGGAAGATGCAAGTTGCGTTTTGTTGGAATATAAGGGGGGGGAACTGAAGTAGACCTGCAAGAAATAGCGCACAGTTTTTGGCGTAATGGTCAAGCGTTGCAGTTCCGACACGTTTCCCATTTTCTTGTTTTCTTGTTCCTTCCCCAATCCCCACTCCCCGTTTCTCATCCGACGTCATTTTTCTCAAACCTGGTTACTTTTCACCATGCTCTTCGACATACCGGTACTTCCATCTCGACGGACTCCTCGTCGTCTTCTCAACTTCCTCCTCCGTCCTTCTCAGTTCTCCTCCGTCCTTCTCAGTTCTCCTCCGTCCTTCTCAGTTCTCCTCCGTCCTTCTCAACGTCCTTCTCGTTATCGAATCAACAAAATGTCAACCCGACAAGTTCATCCAACGAGCCAGGGAAGTCTTGGTTGCACACGGGCTCCCCGACGAGGGTGATACGAACATCGAGTTTATCGGCCGCATGGTTCCTGGCGCGGCCTGGACGGCGCAGCCCACAATCCTCATCTGCTTGCCGTGGCGTGAAAACTCTCCCGTGGTTTGGGAACAAATCGTTATTGCGCTCAAGCAGTACGCTGACGCCGTGGCGGGCCCACACGGGTTCGACGTCTCCGTTGAGGTCATGGCCCCACAGCTTATACGCCAGAAGCACATCTTGCCCCTCCCCAACGACGATACCTTCCCGAAGCTGACGGCCGAATGGCCCGCCATCATGGCCGAGGTAGTCCGCATATTGGACTGTTTCCCCGCTACGGCTTCATTCATCAATCTCGTGTCCCTCTTCAGGTTGGGGTATCATGCAGACGCCACGAGAAATCCAAGGACGGTATACGTTTCCCTTGACTACGAATCCGATCAGCACGGATGCCCCCCCGTCATCCAGACCCTCCAGGACTACCTCAACGGAATCGACCACAACCTTCACATTCACCTCGAGCACAATGTGCTCAACCACCTATCTTTCCCGCTGGTCCCTCCGCGCACCGACGACCGCGACACGAGAGATCTGGAAGGACGCTTCAACTTCGACCCGAATAGGGACTATGAAACGACCGTCGTCCTCGGTGCCGACATTGGGGCCAACCGGTACATAACGAGAGACGAGGATCAATCCCAGGTCAGCCCTCTTGTTGGAACGCTGGGATGCTATCTGGAGATCCAACGCCAGGGGTTCCCAGGATGGACAAGACTGGCGCTCACCAACTACCATGTAGTCCGTCCTGCTCTGAGCGGATACCGGCTCGGGAGCAGCACCACAAGCCCGAGGTCGGTTCCCAAGGAACCCGTTCGTGACTCCCCCCTTTGGCGTGCCGACCGCAAGGGATTTGGCCCCAACGGCATGGAGCTCCGCGCCCTGATGGAGCACCCGACAAGAGCAAAGCACAACTACGACCGTCGACTCTCTGCAAGGAGCCATTGCGGACCTCCTCCTTCCCAGACACCCAGCTGCTGCGTGACAAGCTGGCGGAGAAGCTCGCATTCTTCGACCACGACAAGCACCTTTTTGGCGAAGTCTGGGCGGGATCAGGCTGGAAACGTCGTACAGCAACCAACGGAAGGCTGGATTGGGCACTGATCAAGCCCACCCACCTCGACCGCATGCCGCGGGAGGGCATGAATCTGCTGCCCAGCTTCCATCAGTGGAACGCAACAGTTGTGTCGCCTCGGCACTTTCCCTACGCATCTACATGGGGCGCCCCTCTCAAGTCCCCTCCTCCTGCGACAGCTCCGGCGGAGGGGGGAACCGCACCCACCACCCTGATCAGAGCGCTTGCCCACCAAGATCTGGTGTACAAGATCGGGTCAAGCACCAAGATCACCATTGGGCACTTCCAGGGGATCAAGACGAGTCGCAGGATCGGCGACGAGAAGTACATGCGGCTGGAAAATGCGTACTCGAGCGAGTACACGTTCGTCGGCAATGCTGATCACACCCCCGACGACCGGTTCGGCGACTTTGGCGACTCGGGTGCCGTTGTCTTTGACAGGAACGGCACCGCCGTGGGGCTGCTGTTTACTGGACAGTCCCCCCATCAGTGTCACCCCCGCAGTCTCTGCCTCGTCACGCCGATCGAGGACATGTTTGAAGATATCAAGGTTTTGTCCAAGAACACGATCACGAGCGTTCGGATTGCTGGTCCGTAAGGAGGGAGAGGGGAGACTTCAGACGAAGCGGCAACACAAAACGACATTGATCAATACGGAGCATGGCCCCATGGGGCGCTTTGCTTTTTTCAGACAGGGATGGCGGCTGAACCAGAACCACAACAGTCCGGACCGGCCACATCCCCTATTCCCCTTTGCCCAAACGCCCGCAAACCGAAAACGAGAGAGTTTCCAACTCCCCCAACCGAGTTACCCAAACCCCATCATCCATCCGTCACCACCCAAACTTCTCCACCGCCACCCTCACCTCCCTCCCCTTTCCAATCTCCTCAGCGCAAACGTTCCTCACCGTCCGGTTCAACGCATCCGGCCCAGAAACAACCACGCCCACCTCCCGCCCCTCCGCCGCCGCGCCCTCCACCCACCCACGCACCAACCCCTGAACATCCGGCCGTCCCGCCTTCCCTGTCGGTTCCGGCACCACCAACTCCAGCCCCCGGTCCACCAGCTCCTGCCACTGTGCGCTCGGCACCCATTCCCGGTGCTCGCGGGCGTGGGTTACCCAGAGGAGGTGGACTGTCCTCCTCCCCCTCCTCCTCCTTGTATCGCTATTAACCCCGTTGACGACCTTCCCATCCCCACCATCCTCCCCACCCTCGACCTGCCCCTCATGCAACAGCGCCCAAACCAAAGGAAACACCACCGCCACCCCGCTCCCGCCGGCAACCAGCACCGCGCAGCCCGCCGCGCGGAGCACGCCTAGCGCGTGCGGCGAGCCGTACGGCCCGTCCAGACGTACCGCCACCCGCGAGTGGGAATGGGCGTGGTGGAGCAGGGAACGGGTGAAGCCGTCGTGGGCGCGGATGAGGAGGTTGAGCCACGCGTACGGGGCGTTCTCATGGTCGTTGGGGAGGGTGGTGGGGGAGGGAGGTGCGGCTGAGGCGATGGTGAAGGGGTGCGCTTGGAGGGTGTGGGAGGGGCCGAGGGTGGGGACGGTGAGGAAAACGTGGTCGGCGGGGGACCAACCGTGGAGGATGGAGCGGCGGGACCACCATCTTGATGGGGTTTGTTGTTGGGGGATGGACCAGTTTGCCGATAACAAACAGGTGTGGGCGTCGAGCACGCGGAGGTCGGCGGTGAGGTCGGCACGGTTGAGACCCAGCCGCCAGACGAGGCGGTCGAGCAGCAAGATGAGCAGAGCGAGGGCTGCGTAGGGGCGGGCGGTGGGGTAGTGGCACCATAGGAAGGCCAACGCGGCGGTTTGGAGGAGGATGTGCGTGGCGAGGAACAGCTCGTACCACCGCCTGCGGAACGACGCGAGGGAGGTGAAGAAGAGCAGCTCGTAGGACAGCAGCGCGCCGAGACCGCACAGGACGAGCGGGTGCGTGAAGTAGGCGCGGGTGGACGGGGCGCGGAGCCAGTCAGCAGCGATGAGGAACTGCCAGGCGAGCATGCTGAGGAAGTGGACCAAGGCGGTGAGGCAGAGGAGTTCGCCGACGCGGCGGTGGAAGATGTTGAGGGCTTCGTAGGAGTAGCCGGTGAGGTGGCGGATTGGTTGGTTTTTCGCACTGAGGAGGTAGAGGAGTGGGAGGTTGACGACGAAGAGGCAGCCCGTGCGGTCGGCGAAGATGAAGAAGTAGTCCCAGTGCAGGGGGAGAAGGAAGAGGAGGAAGAAGACGTTGAGGGCGAGCCAGGAGAGGATGAAGAGGGATGTGCCGTTGGATGAGAGGGTTTTGTTGATGATGGGTACGGGGGGCGGTTGGTGGGCGAGCCAGGACCTGACTGCTCTGCGCAAAGCGGTGCCTCGATGAGGTCTAGTTGATGCTGTGTTCCGCGGGAGAAGGGGAGCCCGCTCATAGTCGAGATCTTTGGTGTCAAGGGGTGTCACCGTTCCGGCAACCGTGCTGCTTGAGGACGACGCCAAGGAGGAAGAAGGGGTTGAGCCATCCACGCCACCGCTTGACAATTGGACCAACCGCCGCCACTTCCGCTCGTCGCTCCTCGTCTCGCCCCAGTGCCGGATCGCCATCACCAAGACGGCAGCAAGAACGACGACGTTATAGCACGATACGATCTTCCGCGACTTGTACAAAGCGTCGAGCAGCTTCCAGATGTACTCTAGCTTTTCGGGGTCGTTCATCCAGTCCAGATCATCGTCGGATTCGCCGCCCAGCGCGCTCAGCCCAGTCGGGCAGAGAGAGCGTAGAAAAGCGGGCAGCGTGTTGCGCAAGGCGCCCTGCGCCCGCAAACATGCTTCTGTCCGGTCCATGGCCGAAGAAGGGGGAGTCGGTTTGTTGGCGACCAGATGAGTCGGTGGCGTCGGGAACAGCTGGAGGTGAGGCAGAAGGGGAGGTGGATGCCTGGAGAGGAGGCGAAGGCTTGGGAGGATCTAATCAGATCAAGTGATAAGACGAAAGCGGAGGTGACTGGGGTCATCATCTTGGCGTTGGTTGGCGTTTGTTAGATCAAGACAGACAGACAGGGTTGAAGCTGAAGATGGGACAGGTGGGGCCCAGGGGCGAATATGCCAGCTTCATGTTCATTTGTCATTTCGTGGTATAAGTGGAGGGCTGGAAAAATGGAATGTGTGACACGAAATGGAATTCAAGGAGACAGTTAAGTTACATCATCCCCGGATGTTAGATGCCGTGATCAAAGAGGGTTGGAGAGACTTCACAATCTGGAGGATATTCTTCATGAGATGAGATGACACAACAAGTTGGCAAGGTAGAAAGGTGGCAATCAGGTGTGATCGAACACTCAAAATGCATGGTTCAGTGAAGTGAGCGTATCGTTGATGTATGAAACTATCGAGTAAGTCGAAGTATCGAGTAAGTGGGTGTCGAGTAAATCCAAGCGTCACAACCAACCCCCCCCAACCCATCCATGCCTCAACAGCCCTCCCCCTGATCCAGTCCCGCCAACCCAACTCGCAACCTGGGCCAGAGGCAACAGAATGGTGGCCATTCCCTCACTTGGGCAAGCCACCACGTTGTCCTCTAATCGTGAAGTTGAAGATAGCGCGCCCCATCCCATTCCCACATGCTGCTCTCGAGGCCACTTCCCACCCTCCCGCCCGCCCGACATAAGCAGCGCTTCATGATGCTCCCTCACGCGGGATGCAAAAGCACACGCGTTCCTGTCGAAAGTGGTCGACTGTGGTGCTGCCGATGCCCTGAACACCGACTCGTCCCAAGCCCCCCACGCGGATCCCCAGGCCCTCAGCAGCTCAACCTCCAGAAACCCCCTCCTTTTCCCACCCGCTCAACAGGGGATGCGTTTCATGATGCTCCCTCACGCGGGATGCAAAAGCACACGCGTTCCCGTGGTCGGCTGTGGGATCCCCCCCCAGATGACCAAGTCGAGGCGTAGTAGTCGACACAAAAAACATCGGGAAGCCCAGTCCCTCGCGCGGTCCCGGCCTCCCCGGGTTGTGTCGAGGGGGCAGACCGGCGCTCACGCGCGCCGGCCGCCACCCATGTCGCCTTCCGTGGTAGTCGCTGACCAGTTCTAGGCGCTGTCGTATGGCTGTCGTCGTCGGTAAATACGACCACCGAGCCGGTCCCTCACTCGGTCCCAGCTCGGCTGCTTGGGCTGATAACTGTGCCGGAGGACAATTGTCCTGAGTGACCCCGCCCGGTGGTCAAATCCAGGCGAAGTTCTTGATATTCTTGTGGCTGTCTCGTCCCGGGCCCTCACGCGGGTCCCGGCCTGAGGTAGTTCGGTCCCCGAATCAGCAAGGCTAGCGCTCACGCGCGCAAAGCCGATGTTGTTTGGTGTCCTGGTGGTGGTGGGCGATGTGGTAGAGATTGTCGTGTTTTTTGTTCCCAGGCCAGATGGACTCGTCCTGGTGTGGTGGGCCTCGCCGGAGGGGGAATGTGCTGCATGGATGTTCTCTCTCGCGGGGACAAGCAGCACACGCGGTGCCATCGTGTTGGGTTAACGTGCTGCTGCTGCTGTGGGGTGGTGTGGTGTGACGCCCCTGGTCCGCGGTCCGTAGGGCGTCGTTTCGTCGGCTTGAGTGATGTGCCAGCCCCTTCCCCCCACCCCCCAGTAGCTCTCTTCGGTTCTTCAGTGGCGGTGGTTCATGGTCGTCGAAAGAGAGAGAACGAAAGAGAGCTACTGGTGGCCGGCGCACTCAAGCTTGGCCGCGAGCTTGTCGAGGCGGCCGCCCTTGATGTCCTTGGGCCCGTCGCGCGAGGAGGCCTGTTGGGCCTTGATGGCCTTGCAGGCGGCGCAGCGGTGGGCCTTGTTGGGCTTGCCATTGCGTCCCATGTCGGTGGCGCCACAGTATTTGTGGCTGATGCTGTCCGTCCATTCTGATCGGAGGGAGGGAATCAGGGGGTGTTCCGGTTGAAGTTGTGTTTTTGTGGTGAGAGTGGAGAGGAAAGGAAAGGGGGAAGGGGGAAGGAAATCAACGAGGCATATAAACACGAGCAAGGAGAGAACGAGGAAATCTGATGGGTGTTGGAACAGCCCAAGGGGCAAACAGAGGAGCGGCAAAGGAAAGTAGTCATGACTTACGGATGGGGATCTCGGCGGCGACCGTCGACCGCTTTTTGGAAAAAGTGCGGCCCATGGTGATTTTCTTTTGGTGTGATGCAGAGTTCAAACAAAATCCCGGGAAATCTGGGGGGATGGGCAGCACTTTATACGATTCTGCCCACTGCTGGGTGCTGACGCCTTGGTCCTCTCTGTTGTCTTGCTCAAGGCAGAGGTCCAAATGCAACGCCGGTGTTTTGATGTCGGCCGGTGGCGGTGAGTCACAACAACAACAACATACGGCGTTGCCACTACTAGACCGTGCAATGTTTTGGAGTCTTTGCCTCGCCATAGAGATAGCACCATGTCAACAGATGGAAAGACGCGATTTGCCACTGACGTCAAGAGCAGTTCATCCAAACATCGGTGAATCCACCCTGGACTGTGGAAAACACCATGGACTCGACCACAAGCGGTGCTGTCGAGGGGTGCCATTCGACGAGTGGTATTGGGCAAATGCCATTGGACGGGTGGCATTGGATCAATGGCTTTAGATGAGTAACATTGGAGTTGGCGTGAGAGTTGGAAGCCCAGAGTCGTGATGCAACAGTTGTGAATCTTGTGATGCTACAGTTGTGATGCCTGAGCTGTGATGGTTGGTGCTTGAGCTGTGACGCCAGAGTTGGGATGCCTTGCAACACCAGAGTTGAGATGCCTTACAACGCCAGAGTTGCAGCCTCAGAGCTTCGGCCGAGTTGTAAAGTGACAATGTCCAAGCTCAGTTCCGAGGCCGCCATTCCCCAGGCAACCAAGTCTGTCTTAGGTTATCAGGCAGAAAACAACAAACACCCGTGACCACAGGAGAGCGTCAAGCAACTCGAGAGCCTCAGCACTGACAGACCGAACAAGACCGAACAACCTGTATGACGGACAATTCACGACGGAAGCAACGGACACCTCGACGGAAGCAACGGACACCTCGACGGAAGCAACGGACACCTCGACAGAAGCAATAGACACCCGCAAGCAGAACTCATACTGGCAGCACGAAATCACTTCCACAGTCTTCACATCAACAAATCACCAGTTACGCATACAAACAACCTCTCACATAACCCATAGCACGAAAGCAACAGCGTGGTGAATTCAATCCATTGAAAGAGTAACTAACTAGTTAACAGCCCGATGTCCGATTTATATCCCAAACGCCCCAACCCATGCGATGATGATCCTATCCCAAGCCAAACATGCCGTGAGGTTTTCCGTCTTCCCAAAAAGCAGATAATGATCCAAACGCCCTGCCCATGCATCAAGTTTGTCGAATAACCCCTTGCCGAGGGGTGTCTTTGTTTGTCGGTTGCCGCTTTTCGTGTTTTTGGGGGTTGCCGTTTTGTTGTGTCCTCCCCCCTTCCCCATCCACAGGCGTCCTACGCGCTGTGGGAGTTGGAACGGGCGCCGCTGCCGAGCTTGGGCGGCCGGCGCAGGTGGCGGGAGCCGCCGCAGTGGCGGAGGGCGGTGGCGGCGGCAGCGGGAGAGGAGGAGGAGGGGGCCTCGAGGGCGGCGCCGTCGATGATATCCTGCCGGACGCAGGACTCATAGCACTGAGAATGGAGAGGAAGGGTTAAATCCGATGGAAGGACTGGGGTAGACGCGGGAAAGGGAGAAGACACGGGAGGAGAGTGTTGCTGAGACTATTGCTGCCAGCAATGGCATGGTTGGAGACAGCAACCACAGCAGCCAGCGCCACCAACACCAACGCCAACAAAGGCAAACAAGAAGCAACAGCAAACAAAAAGACTCACAGGAGGCGGCCCCTCCGGCCGCGGCGCATACGCCGGTGGCGGGCACTCGGCGTCGACGGCCCACCGCCTGTAGAGTGGCAGGGGCTCGTCTTCGTCCTCGGGGAGGCCCGAGGAGGTGGCCATGTAGGCCTCCGGCCAGTCCTGCCACAGTCCGGCGTCGCCGCCCGCGCGGTAGGGACGGCGGAGGGTAAACGCCTCGCGGGCGGCAGAGGCGGCGGCACGGCGGAAGCGGCGGCAGAGAGAGCGCAGGGCGGCGAGAGCGGCCGCGCCGCGCGGGTGGGTGGTGTTCTTGGGGAGGTGTTAGTGAGGAGGTGGTGTTTTCTTTGTTTTTCTTTTTTTGGGAGGGGTGCATTGGTGATAGCAGCAGTGGTGGCGGCAGCAGAAGCAGCAGAAGCAGCAACGGCAGCAGCAGCAGTACCAATGGGGGCAGAAGAGTGAAAGGGGTGACAAACAGCAATGAGGGGGGAGGCCTTACTTCGACAGCCATGATGGCTGCGACGGGGGTGAGCCAGAAGGGACGACGAGGCCCAGACGCGGAGAAGGCGGAATCGGGCATCGAAGGCCAAAATCCAAAAAGCGGTTTCAAACTTTGGTGTGCGCCATGTGTGTGAGCAAGATCGAGCAAGAGACGAAGGGGAGGGCAGGAATCTATACCAGGGGCAGACACTCGCAGCTATCGTGCCCATGATCTCTCTGTCTGCTGTGCCCGTGACATTTGTTTATGCCTCGAATCACAGGTGACGGCATCGCAAGCTCTTCATCACCGAGGTGGAGACAGCATCTGTCGGCGATGGCCTTGAGGCAGGCATCTGCACGCGTCTCGTCACTCATCGCCGGCCCGTTGAGCACCATAATGCGCATCGCTGACGTCCAGACGCGCAGAATCCCAGGGCAACACTGCGTTAATAGCCAGGACGTCGGCCGTAACTGCGTGTATGGGTGCCTCGCAAGCCCAACGCCGTGGTGCCAGCACGTGGTAAGCCCATCGGCATGGCATCAACACCTGGCAAACGCGTCACGATGTTGATATGCCACACTGGTAAAAGCAACGCGCTGTGAATTCCAAACATTGTCCTGCCAATATGCGCGCAACAGGGTATCCGCACTTCCATAGCCGTCATACATCATATCCCAACAAGGCAACTCCCTCTCTTGCACTTCAGGCACCCCCACCAAGCAAGCACAGTCCATTACTCCTCCACCTCCCCCTCCTCTACCACCTCCACAACGACATACCGCCGCGCCGTCTCCCCCCCTTCCTCCCCCACCTCCTCCTCCGTCACATGAACCGCATGGTGCTCCGTGCTCTCTGACACCATCTGCGCGGTCCCATCCAGCGCGTTGATCGCCACCACATGGTGCTTGCGGCGCGCGAGCAGCTCAGGCGGCGCAGACCCCTCGGGGAAAACCACCACGCGGCGCACCCCCCGCTTCCTCTCCACGCCCGTCACCTTGTCCCGCTCCTCGTCAATCACATACAGGCTGCCCTCTGCCAGGAGCGGGTCGGTGGCAGGCCCGTGGGGCGCCTCGCGCATCACGTAGCGGCGCTCGCCAGTGCTGTCACCCGTCTGCGGGCGCTTGAGTACGTTGCTGCTCCCGCTCCCTTGCACCGTGGTGGTCGTCTCGAGGCAGGCCTGGAAGCGCACCGAGGAGGTCGACGAGTCCATGCTGCCCGGCGTGGTAGTGGTCGCGACGGAGAAGTTGTCGACGCTAAAGTGGCGGCGGTGGGAGCGGCTGCTCTTGCGGTCGGGGCCGCTGCGGGTGTGCGGGGAGTCGTCGTCCGAGTCCTGGCGAGGGCGGTAGTAGTCGTCTTGCTCGCTGCCGTAGGCCTTGGACTGGCGGTATAGGCCGCCGGTGGAGGCGGCGTTTGCCAGCAGCGGGGCGGACTCCTCGTCAGAGTGTGATTCTGAGCGAACGGCGCGCGTGCCGGGATAGGGCCTCAGAATCCAGCCTCGCAGGAAGAGGAGCGATCCCACGCCGGCGGATGAGGCGACAACAGACAGCGTGAGGTTCATGGTTTGCCAGCCCCAGATCCAGCTGATGGCGCCCGCCAGCAACGGGCCAGCCAGGCTGCCCCATGCGTTGGCGAGGTTGGGAAGGCTGGCGGCCAGGGCCGCGGTGTTCCAGGGGTCGCTGTCGGAGGAAGCCAGGGTGTTGGTGACCTCCTCGACCAAGGGGTCTCCGCAAAGGCCAGTGGCCAGGGAGATGCCACCGAGAGTCAGGAAAAACGCGTGCCGCACGGGCGCGGTGTGCTCCCCAAACTGCCCGAGACGCAGAAACGCGGGAAGGCATGCCACGAAGCCAACAGCAGTCAGGAACCGGGCTGACTCGGGGACGCGCCTCGCGAGACTGCCCGCGAGCGGCCCTATCACGGCAGCCGGCGCTGCGAGGGGAACGAACAGATACCCGCTGGCCAGGACCGACCAGTCGAAACGGCGCTGAACAAAGAGCGGAAGAACACTCTGCAGCGCGGAACCAATCAAGCCAACGACGAGATACCCACTCAGAGCGACGACAAGACGCGGGCTCCAAGGAATCTGGACGGCTGCACTCGTAGTCGCACCAGGCTGGCTGGACACAGGGGAAGGAAGCGACCTTGGGGAGATGGACCGCGAGGACCTCCTGCTGAAGCTGCCCGTGCCCGAGGTCATTGTGCCATAGCCGCCCGGCTGTGTTTCCGGCGCAATAACTGCCGCCCCGTCGGGTGGGTTGAGCGGGGTGGTCAACTCAGCCACGAGAACCAGCAAAACATTCAAAGCAACGAGGGCATAGGCGCAGTAGAAGACCGCGTCCAGGCCGTAGTAGTCGTGCAAGAGCCCGGCAACAAATGGGGCGGTCATCATGCCCGCGCTCTGGATGAAGGCGGGTGTGAGCGAAGAGAGGACGCACGACGAGCCGCTGTTTGATGCCGTGGCAAGAAGTCCGGCGGATCCACCCGTGATGGCGGCAGCGGCGAGGCCCTGCAGGGCGCGGGCGAGAATCAAGAGCGGGAGGTCAGAGGACATGTGGAAGAGGCCGAGCGCCAGGGCAGCGCAGACGAGGCCCGCTGCGAGCAAGGCATATGCTCCAGCTCCCTGTCTTGTGATGAGCGGCATCAAAGCTGTTTGGTTTGAGTGAGCTTCTGGGGGGGTTTGATCACGGACCCGGACTGCTATGGGCAAGACTCACGAGACACCACGGCAAAGGCGCCGCCATAGGTAGAGATCAGGACAGAGGTCCAAATTTGGACTGAGGAGGCGGGGTTGTCAGTTTTGTGATAGACTGGCTGGTTTGGGCGTTGGCATACCTTGCTGGTGGGGGACATCGGCCTCGTGTTTGAGGATGGTGGGAATCAAAGGGACGAGCTATCGCGGTCAGTAGACGGCTCAAGAGAGCTTCTTCGAGCGAGAGAAACATACGAGGCCGGAAAGGAAGACATCCTGCGTGGTCTGGTTAGCATCACGGTCGGCTCTGTGGTTGGCCTCCTCGGTGTTTAGCACTCACGGTGAACGAAGCAAGCTTCGCCAGGGCGGCGAGGAACAGCATGGCGCCTGGTTCTTGATTCCGACGCCTCGACTCGGAGCCGGAATAGAGGGTGCGCTCTGGGCTCAAGGACACGGCAGTCGTGGCCAGCGATGAGGACCGCGTGCTGGGGGCGGGCGGGGGGTTTGTCGAGCTGGCTGAGGCGGACGCGTTGGGACCAGGGCCTGCCGTGGAGGAGAGGGCAGAAAAGCCGACCCCAAGAGTGCGCGCGTCCTGCGTGTCCTGGGTTCCCGGGGTGGTGTTGAGGATGCAGTCCTTCCCGGTGTGCTGCAGCGCGTCGAGGGCGCCCTGCGCGGTGGTGGTGGTGGGCGGCGGGTGTTGTTTTTGCAGCTGCAGCGCCGGTCGCGTCGTCCGCGAATCGATCTGGTGCTGCAGGTGGTCTGCCTCTGCTGCCTCTGCTGCCTCTGGCGGGCTCCTCTGAACCCGGCCGGCCGGTACAGAAACGCGATCCATAGACCCCAAGGACAACACCTGGTGTCTTTCGTGAACCCGACTCTCTCACCACGCCGGTGCAAGGGATGCGAGGCACACCGAGGAGAGGAGGGGCAGGGTCGAAAAAAGCCGGAGAGGAGGGGGTTGGTGGTTGGTAGACCCCCAGCCAACCTTGGAACCCAGCCAATCTTGTCCTCCCTCAGCGGCCGATCATCCACCCGCCTCTCGATTCCAGCGGGTCCCCCCACCCAAGCACCTGTCCCCCGCTCTTCGCGCACCGCAGGCCTTCTGCTCTGGCCCGCAGCGGCTGATGGGTGCCCCCCCGCCATTGGACGATTTGGCGGCCCAGCGGCCGCGAGCGAGCTTGGTTCCAAATTCTGGTGCCAAAATCCGTGCAGCGTCGCACCCAACCCACACACAAACCCACACACAAATCCACCCGTTGCACTAGTTAATCATTGCACTAAAAAATGCTCCAGGGATCCAAGCTCGACAGAGCAGGGAGCAAGGATTCCCGACCTCGTCCGATCGAGCCTCAACACCATCCCATCTCAACTGATCTCATCTCATCTGTTTATTCCGTACACCTTGCCACATTCCCTGGCATGCCTCCATTCCGGAAGACAGCCAGACCTGGTCGAAATCCATTCCTGGCCCGTGCAGCACCGAGGGCCAACAACCTTGGACTGCCGCGTGTGAAGAAAGGGAGCGGCCGCTTGTTACCTACGGGAGTGTTTTGATTTCCTGGCGTGCTTCTTGCTCCTGTTTTGTTACCTTGGGTAGTCGTTGACTCGAGTAAACACGGCCTTGTTTATTCACAACTGAATCTGTCCAATCAGGTGTCTTGTCTCGCCTCCAACTCGGAGACTCGAACTGATTGTTACTCGATTCCTCGTCGCACCTCCGAGTATGACAAAGAATCTTATTCCGAGACAATGTCACCTCGTGGCTCAATCCCTATCAGCTATCCGCTCCCCGAGTTACTCGGGGTTTGGTGAATGCAAGACATTTGTGACGACGTGCCACCGCATGATGCATGGACGCGAGGGGATCGGAAAACATTTCCTCCGATCGCTGTTGAGACGTCAGCGTCACTCTCTCACTACAGCTGATAGGGACCGAAATAGCTATCCAGGATGCCACATATAATTGTTTTTATCCGTCGTCTTTCTTCCTAAGGATTTCTGGCAGCATTCCATGGTCTATCGTTGCGGAGAGGACATTTGAGTCATTGCGTAACTGATCGACCTCGGTTAACTGGTGTTTTCAATGACAAGTATCAAGCAGTGTGACGAACCGTCGGGTGCAGAGCACTCTGAAAGGGTTCCGAAGGTAACGACGTTCTGCAAGTGATTCGGTGAAGCCAAAGGGTTCACAACAACAGGTGTCTCAATCGCCAAAGATGTGCAATGGTAGTAGCAGTGATCAATGTGTTTGCTTTACTGAGGAAGCTCCAGGCTCCCTCAACGAGTGGCTGACTGGCTAGTATATATAATACATGGTGGCTTCTTTGCCTGATCACCTCCTGGCTCCTTTGGATCCCAATGATCACTCCGTGATCTTTGTCCTTGGTGGTGATCATGCTTCCTCCTTGTGATTGGTTGCCTAACCATTGGCTGTCAGCGTATCTCGCGTCCAGCTGCAGCCGCGTGGCTGTTTCTTAGGTCAGCTCGTGACAAGCAGACACAGAACTAACTAACGTTAACTAACAAGATTAATACTAACTAACTATGTACAGTGCCCACCAAAGAGAAATATCCCCCCAAGCCAAGAACCTACCTACCCATTTGTATCCCTTTAACCTCTGAGCCCCTTATCCCTGAATCCTGCCCCCCCTGAACCCCTTCCCCCAAACTCCTTCCCAAAATACCAATCCAAAAGAACCAGACTCACTCTCCCTTGACTCCTTCCTCAACATCCTGTATCCTCCCCCCTCCCCGCCCAACCCCCATCACTCCTCAACCACCCATCCCATCCCATCCCATCCTCCACCCCTCCATCACGATGGACCCTCCCTTCTCCCTCTGCTCACACCTTGCGCTCACACCCTCTTCTCACACTGCCCCTGCGACTGACCCGTCCCCTGACCGTCCCCTGCGTCTGACCAAGCCCCAGACCAAGCCCAGAATAATCCCCCCTCAAATTCATCGCACTCCACGGCTGCCGGCCCACGCCCTCCCCCAGCCAGCGGGCGAGGGAGTAATGGCCTGCGGGGGCATGGTGTTGGGCGGCGCCGCTGCTGGAGGGGGAGAGGGTGGTGGGTGGGTTTGTCATTTTGGCGGTTGTTGGGTTGTTGAGGTTGGGATTGAGGTGTTTGTGGGTGATAAAAAGGGGTGGTCTGGATGGATGGGACGAAGAGGGTTAGTGGAGTTTGGTTGGAGATGGGAGGAATGTTTGAAGATAAGTGGGATGCTTGAGGAGAAGAGGGAGGCCTAGGGAGGAGAAGGATGTTTGAAGAGATGAGGGAGGCCTGAAGAGATGAGGGATGCCTGAGGAGAGAAGAGGGATGCCTGAGAAGAGGAGGGAGGTCTGAAGAGAAGAGGGACGGTGGAAGAGGGTATTTAGTAGAAGGAAGGCGGTTGACACATGGAAGACGGTGGGAACACGGCGACTGACCGCCTGAAAAGGTGGAGAGAAAAAGAAAGTGGTCACGAGTCAAGGAAGAGGAGCCGCATCTAGTAGAAAAGGGATCGCGGTCGAGAATGACCAAGGGACTGACCACGGCGGACGTCCACAATTTTTTGGCTCACAAAACCGGGACTGGTGCGAGTCTTGCGGTAGTCGAGCAATTGAGTGGCCGAGGGGGTGTAAGCGAGCTGCGAGTATCAAATGGGATATTGCTGAGCAAGACGTGGAATCACACGCAGCGGTAGAGGTCCGATGAGCCCCTCGTAGCAGAGGACAAGACGATGGAGTTGCAGGAGCAGAGAATGCCATCTTGTCTCTCAGAGCGGCGAGCTGAGGGGATTAAATACCTGTGGTCGACCGTATACTGTACCGGGGCCGTTGGTTGCAAGAAAAGGGGGCTTCGATCGTCAACTTGACAGTGGTGGCCATCTATTCGCACGATACAAACACGAACGATTGACCACCCGCACCCGAGGCTGATGTAACCATAAGATGGCCAAGCCCAGCGGCAAGCTATTTAATCTTGGCGCGACCCCAGGGGTAGCTTCTGGCCCAAAACCTGTTGAGGCCAAGCCCCCCGAAGCGGCGTCGCTTTCTGCCGCTCTTTGCGTCATGGCTCGCCCAACGGGCCAATAGAGAATTCCACAAAGCAGGGCATGTGATGGGGAGGCCTGTGTGGTCTCACTTTTTTTTGTGTTGTTTCTGGTTCGGGCAACAAAGGGCAAGAGGCGAGAGGGCTGCGCTCACACCCGACAGCCACAAGGACGGCGACAACGGCTTGGTAGACAGTAGGAAGGCGAACCCGCCGCGGTACCTGAGAGAGATGGAGCAAGACGACCACCGTCTGTTCCCCCGCTGTTTCGTTCCAGGTGACCCCCCTGGCCACAGCCGTCGACGCAGAAGGCAGCAACACAGGATGGAATCAGCAGCACCGCCCGGCGGCCTGTCGTCTCGGGTTGCTATGCCACCTCCCCTCGGTGACGCCCCTTCGGGCTACCTTCAAGGCGACGGACGGGTGTACCCCCCATGCAGAATGGTCAGTGACGCGGCAATCGGCGGCGGGAGGGAGCAGAGCAAAGTTGAAGTTGTCCGTAACCAGGGGGGGGCCAATTATGGATGGCTTGCGGACGGCCACAACGCCTCACGCGGGCGGCGGGCGGCAGGCGCCACTAAACACCCAACCCACCATCTGATTTCATCATCGTACAATCCTCTCATGCCGATTCGTCGCGGCTTCCAGGCTCCAACCCGCAGGCCATGTTCCGGTTTTTAACTTTCTCAGCCGCACAGGGCGGCGGGGTTGAGTTGGCCAGCTGCTTCACACGGCGCCTTCTGCCACTCATCCCTCGACGGCTGGACACCCGGGTTGGTCTTGACGGCAACACAAGGCTGGCAGCATCTCTCATCTCAGTCTTGGGCCATGGCCAGCGCCCATCGCCTTCTTGCGTTCTCGGGGTTTCAATCGACCCGCTGCTTGCCACCAGACCCTCTGCCTGGCCACCCCTCGACGACTTTCCCCCGACAGACTTGCTGTTGGCCACCGGTTGGCGTTGGCTACCGTCGCCGAATGTCTGTCTCTCGCCGTCCGCGGACCACACACTCACACGACAGACATGGCGGTGTGCAAGCATCATCACTTCCCGACTTCCGCTTTTGAGAATCGATGATGATATAAATCTGACTTTCCTACTCCATCTCTCCCCCCCCCCCAAAGCTCTGTGCTCATACACTCACCCCCTGAGCACGCCTG